>JAULCE010005127.1:666-14379 GCA_032359355.1 Macoma nasuta | reverse complement strand
ATCAGACGCCGCCTTGTAAGGCGGTGTCAGATCTGGGACTGCACTATTTTCAATGGCGCATTTGGGCGACTGTGGCGGTGAAAGAGTTTATATAGGTGACGGCTTAATTTATAGCATAAGTAATGCGGAAATCACACATCGGAGCTGTCTGCATTACTTTAGACCTAAAGTAAGCTTCCAACTGTCTCTAAGGCTGTCCATATGAGCTATTTTATGTACTCGCATCAACAGAGTTTCACTGTATATTATATGGGCCACGTCACGCGAAATAATATGACCGAGTGCTCCTTTTCGTGTGACGTCGGCCATATTGTGATGTTCATCTGCTGACGCGTTTTAGATTTAGAACAAGACATGCAAGAATATTGATAGCATGAGACAGAAGCATGTAACGTCCTTTTGAAAAATACATATCTACAAGTTTGCAACCATCGTAAAAAACTATCAACTCTTTGCATGCTAGTGGCGGATTTATCTGCCATGGGATAGCATTTGTAAACAGTTTGGATCAAGATCAAGTACAAACAAAGTTTAACGTTGGGCTTGATCTGAGATCCAAGCTGATTGACAATTGATTATAACTCTGCAAACATGAGGAAGAAATAGTCATGCATTACACATCATTTGAGATAACAATTTTTCACATGCAAATAACCCAGCATGCAAAGGGTCAACCCTTAGCCTGCTGCTCGCGGCTACTATGATAATTAAAACAGTTTGGATCCAGATCAGACGCCGAGTAACTTGGCGTCTGATCTAGATTCAAGCTGTTTGACACCCAGACAGTATTTTCACTACATTTTAAGAAAATCGGACGATATCTAAAAATGGAGCAGGTGACATATTCAGCAGACGACAATTTTTGCAGTAGGCGAACGGTTAGTATCACTTACTTGTTTCCTGTTGATCGCGACCAGACAAATATCGTCAACGAGAACGAGCTTAGACCCGAATCAGTTAGACCCGGATCCGAAGCCAAATTACTCGACGTTTGAACCAGATCAAAGCTGTTTGACACGCGGACAACAGTTTCATCAAAGTTAAAACGAATCAAAGAAGGTCCAAAAATCAAGGAGGCGAGAATTTCAGCAAACAACGCTTTTTGGAGGCATGATAAGGGAAAAATTGACATTGGAAGGAAGTTACACGCTTCAAAAATATCAAATAGTATTTTTGTGCCTAAAACACCAAGATGTATTTGGTGCCTAAAGCACCAAGCGGTATATGGGTGCCTCAAGTACCAAATACCAACCAGCATTTGTCTGTCTAAAGCACAAACCGGTTTTTTTGTGGCTAAAGTACCAAACGGATATGTTGTGCCTAAAGCATCGAACGCTAGTTTTTTATGCCTGAAGCATAATTTTGTTCTCAATGTATTAAACGTTTCTTTCCTAATCCATGAAACGGTGTTGTGTGCCTAAAGCATCAAACAGTATATTTGTGCCTAAAGCACAAAGCGGTATATGTGTGCATTAAACACCAAGCGGTATTTATGTGCCTAAAGCACCACACGGTAATGTTGTGCCTTAAGCACAAAACGGTATTTGTGTATGATTTAAGTATAGAATGTTTTTTTGTGCCATATGGACCAAGCGGTATGTATGTGCCTTAAGCACCATATGTGCCTAAAACACCAAAAGGTTTATTTTGTGCCTTAAACACAAAACGGTATTTGTGTATGATTTAAGTATAAAATGTTTTTGTGCCATATGGACCAAGCGGTATGTGTGTGCCTTAAACACCATACGGTATTTTTGTGCCTAAAGCATCAAACGGCTTTTTTCTCTCTAAAGCACCACATGGTATGTGTTTGCCTAAAATAACAAACCTTTTTGCCTAAAGCACCAAGCGGTATGTGTGTGCTTTAAGAACCTCTCTTGATGTTCATATAGCTCGGAACCGGATATTGATCTCATTACAACCAATTGCATGTATCCTGATCTTGATCTCGCAATCTTCGACCATCCATGATTATATTTTCAAACAGGTTGGATCCGAAGCAGACGCCGAGTCACTAGTAATCTGGTTTGGATTCTGATTTGACACTCAGACAAAACAATCACTATTTTAAGCTTAATCTCTGCGTCTGATCAGGATCCAACTAAGACATCAATTTCACGAAATTGGAAGCAATTAGGACCAGGTTCAAACTTCAAGCAGACGAAAACTTCAACAGAAGACATTTTAGCTACAGCAATAGAGGTATTACCACAAGTGCACGGCGATTTCCCACAGCTGTTTAATTTTTCATTAATCCGATAATACATCCTATTATTTTCGATCTATTTATTAACGCACGAGGTGAGGTCATTGTTATCGTGTCTATTTCTTGACAAGCTATATCCATTCGCTTAGTGATATTAAATAACAGTCGAACTTCGATGGGTCGAGCACGGTTGGCTCGAAACACCGTTAAGCTCGAGCTGAAATAACTTATTGTAACAGACTGACTGGTACAGATCTGTTACTTATAAAGCTCACGGTTTTACTGATTTCGCCCCGATTCGTTAATGTTCGGTTATGGTTTGATATTGCATACCAACCGGTTCAAAACTCTCAGAAACGACACGATGCGCTTTATAAAAAGCTCTGCTGAGTTTTGTAGAGTTTCTTATAACGTAGGCCAAATGTCATTTTGGGGATAGAATTGAAATTATTGTAGGAAATGGAGCTCCATTTGCTACAATGTTTTCAATAGCTACCAGATGTGCTAGCTTTATGAAGGAAATAGCAAAGAGAGAGAGAGAGAGAGAGAGAGAGAGAGAGAGAGAGAGAACTTACTGCCACGCTATACATCTTGCCGTATTGCTTAAGAAACTGCTCTCCGTCGCTGCAGTTGCCATAAGGTTCAGCGAGTCTGGAGATTTGTACCTAGGTGAAGAAGGCAAAGCATGTACTGGTTAAGGTTCGTCCATCCTCCTGTTGTGGTGATTTTTTACCTCAACACATTAGGCTATTACAATCAATAATTTATATGTACGTACTTCGAAAATGTAAGCACAACTGCCATGTTGATGCTTATAATTGCGTCAGAAAGCACAACTGCCATGTTGATGCTTATAATAGCGAGATTTATTTTGAGATGAAACTTAAAAATGTAACTGTATTTTTTTACAAAATGTTAGGAAACTCATTGTTAAAAAATCTTCAATAAAACATAACTTACCTGATGTCTTAAACACCTGTTCTTGGGTATTCCTTAGACGAGACGTTTTAGACATCAGATATATTATGATTTATTGATGTTTCATGATAATAAGTTAACAAGATATTTGAGGAAAAAAAGACAATGAAAGTTTCACATTTTATCTAATATTTTTATCGTGTATGTTAAATAGAGGATAGTGCATGAGTGGTCATTCAATATGGAATTTATTACACGAGTTTTCTAAAATTGATAAAAACGAGCCTTGGCGAGTTTTTATCTATTTTAGTAAACGAGTTTAATAAATTCCATATTGAATGAACACAAATGTTATATTCTATTTATATCATAATTTCCAATCCGACGATTATTAGCGCTAAATACATTTTACGTCGCTATATAGTGCGGTCATTTTGCCGTATTTATAACAACGTTAATAAGCATAGTTATATCACTATACTAGTTATATATCGAAAAATATATGATGACGTTATATCAGGCTGGCGACGTCATTTATGATATAAAATAATCAAATGCTAGTTGTGCCATCTGCAAATGCTAGTCGTGCCATCTGATGTAACACTTTGACACCAACATTTTAGATCTTTCGGGTTATTGCTCTTATAAGCCTCATATCGTCGGTTTCGTTCCAGAAAGCCGTAAGTGCCCTTTTTCCAAACGGGCACTTACGGCTTTTTGGAACGAATCCGACGATACGTTGAGTTAAGCTCCTCTGTAAATGATGTTGTTAAAACATGGTAGGAAATAGATGAGTTGCTCTTAATATGTACATGCTCCATCTCCTACAATAATTTAAAAACAAATAAATCATGGCATTTTTCTATTGTCTGGATTGGGATATTATGAATGAAATGATTTTTGTGATTGCTGAATTTTAAGTCGCCATTGTGGTAGAAATATGGTGATTTCTAGCCAGCAATATGCAACATGCGTAGATGTCTGTTGGAAGAGGAGAAAGGTAAAACAATTTTTAGAAGTTACAAACCGTTCTGAGGCCAATGCTGGTATCGAACCCGGAACTGACGGTGATGCCCTCCTCTGAAGGCATGGCGAGTGCTCCAGGTTCGTTAAACGTCATCCTCATACCGAAGCCAGAGGCATAAGTGCTGATGTACTCGTCGCTCTCGAGGTTCAAGGTCAGCTCCATTCCTTTATACCAAACGGACATTATAATTAACAAATTAAAAAGGATCTCTTCACGCAACTCGGCTATGACTTGTTTCGATTTTTCCGATATTCTAATGTTCGGACTAAATTTTGTTGATAAAGTGAAGTTCCTGATCAGAGACCACCTATGTCAGTGAAATATTTAGAATTATATGGCGTTAGACACTGATTACATTCAAACTATGTGAAAAGTAAGATCAGAAGTTACTTGGTTTTTCATGTTGTTCCATTACGCTAACGTTGAAATGTTAAAGAAAATCATTTTAGCTATTGTACGTTTCAGTCTTGTTCTGTAATAGATACAGTACGAGTTTTGCTGCAAAAGAGTCTTCTTGCAACCGTTACATGGACACTTTTATACACGAGTGACCTAATTGTATGAGGCGAAGCCGAGGAAGGATTTTGTCACCCGTATATAAACGTGTCCTTCTAACGGTTGTAAGAAGACACTTGTGCAGCAAAATCGAGTACTTGTATCCGACTTATACGACGTAAAATAATAATGCGTTGGTTTTATTCTTATCTTATTTTCTTTTGAGTGAGAGTGTGCCCCTTGATAACCCATTGTGTTAGAAAGTGTCCTCTTAAAGATATACACGGACACTTTATGAATAGCTCTATACATTAAAATCACGATATCTCAAAGTTGTGGTGACTATTTTTACGAGTGTAAAAAGCAATACAATTGTAATACTGGTGCATCTTAAAACATCGAAAAATTAGGATTTCGAGTTATCGAATTTCGAGTTATCGAAGATTCTCTGTATATATATTTATTTGTTTCATCATAATAGGCAACACTAAATGTAACCCCTTTCTTTCCGGAATTTTCACAGATTAACTTTTGGCAAAGAGGTTGGCCTAGTGTTGACCAGCTTTGATCCGCATGACACGCCGAGTTACTCGGCGTCTCATCCGGTTCAAAGCTGTATGAATATGACACTACCGGGTTATGCAGTGAAGAGTTAGACAATTCATCAAATCGATTCATTCGGCAAGACATTTTTACATCTACAAAGAGTGTGTAGTCTGTAATTGTATTTGCTAAACGATTGTTTAGCAGTGTTAACAATGTTTTCAAACAAACAAGAAATGACCCCTTGCAACTTAACATCAATCCAATGACGATTCCTAGACCTACCGTGAACAGGGCCGCTTCTTCCCGCTCGATACTTCTTTGAGGATATTTTAAAACAGTTTCCGAAGTGCGGTGATATGAATTGTTTGATCTCACTGAAAAGGAATGATGCAGTTGAGGATTTCAGTAATCGTAATCGTGTAATTACTCAAAAACTCCTCAAGCAAGGATATGGGTATGACAAACTTTGTAAAACCAGAAAGATCATCATACTCTGCGAAAGCTACTTTGAAAACCGAAGACGGGATGTTTGTCGGATGAATGTATTGTGCCCGTTCTGCCATGCCCTTGATAACTGCTCAATAGTTACTCTAATTTCTGACAAGTCATTGAACGATGTCTAATTGGTCTGTATTTTACATATACTTTTCAACTTGATTTGCCATCAGAGATGCTGTGGAGTGGTCGGACGGGGATAATATTTCTTTTCACTGTACGTCAGATGGGGTGATGATGGGAAAAGAGTGAGGATGGGCGCCCCTAAACCGGCTTAAATCTCTTATGGTAAGTTTGCCACTGACCGTTCCAATGCAGTACTTCTGTCTTCACCCTAGCTTTATGTCCTTAACCTGTCTTTGTGTGTCATCAATATGCTTGGAATCTGGGTATGTTTGTGTGTATGTGTGTGCTTGAATGAGTGTGTTGAAAGAGAAATTGTTGCATTGCTATTCGGGTGGTTGTTTGTTTTGTATGTGATGTGTCGTGCGATACCTTCTTTTCTTATTTTGGAGAGAGAGAGGGATAGTCAGATAGAGAGAGAGATAGATAGATAGACAGACAGAGACAGATATACATAGACAGATGAATACATATCGACAGACATACATATAAACAGACCAGACCGACAGACAGACAAGCATTGGTGTAAATGAGGAACTTTGAAAGATAGAGAACACAGATATAGATGGATTCAGAGAGTGTGTTAGAGAAAAAAAAATAGACAGAGAAAACAATGGCATATATACAGCGATAAATACTAAAATAGAGAGAAAGACAGACCGAAACATACATACAGAGATACATACATATTCAGTGAGATAGATCAAGTTAAACATATCGTCAGTGTTATACCAGAACCTCGTATCTTCATTTTGGTAAATAGATAGTTAGGTGTTTATGAAGAAGCCGTCTGTGATCGTAAAACAAAATGTATCTGCCATTATGACCAATGGCATTTAAGTTATTTTAGCACACATGGTGAAAAATGGCACATACGAATTTTTAAAGAAAAAACGACGATGTACATATACATTGAAATACAGAGAGATGGGCGCATGTAAGCGCATATTTTTAAGCATGCTGGACGTACTTGCATGTTTGTGACCAGGCGTTGATTTTCTCACTCAAATCATACACCATTGCATGTATTTCAGGTGGGGTTATCTATCACAAATAGTGTCAAAAAATCTAGTTAATAAAACAAGTATAATTTAAATATAACAAACGATTGATTCGATTTAGATTCTATAATAGGGTTATATTTGCCAGAGGTTGTTGAAGAGAACTTTTTCTTGATATCCATGCTAAAGTTATTGTTATACAGTCGAACTTTGTTGGCTCGAGTTCATTTAGACTCTCGAAATTAGCTCGACTTAACCGACGTTCGAGCTAAACGATGTTTCACGACCTAGCGCATATGATGATATTTTGTTGATAAAGCTATAAAATACCTTATATCATGTGTCAAATAAAGCACATAAGTCAAAATAGCAAGCAGTATGCGTCTAATCTGGAGCCATACTGCTTGCTATCTGGAATTCAATTTTAATTGTGAGGGACTTTTATTACAGTTCGAAGTAAACGGGGTTTCGAGCCAACCGTGCTCGACCCATAGAAGTTCGACTGCACATCTGTTGTAGTGCTTTCACAGTTTACAAACTTACGATATGTTCTGCTTTCTCCCAGCAAAACTGAACGAGATGACAACGTCTTCCTTCTGGTGACCTATTTCCTTGATAAAGTCCCTTAAGTAAAACATACTCATTAATGGTTATTCCATTCCTGTCAGTCAAAAAGCGTTTATTCAACATTGAATACACAGAATACTTTGAAATAACAGCTAAAGCACGATAACACATCATTGAGAGCACGCCAAAGCGTTTAAACCACATTGAAAGTAAGTTAACACGATGAAACATTGAAACACGTTCAGACGGTAAACAAAATTGAGAGCAAGTCAAATCGTTGAAACATCATTGGAAGCACGTAATATAGTTTACACAATTTGAAAGCAACCCCCAACATTGAAACAAATCTGAAATCGCATCTCATCGATGACACAACC
Organism: Macoma nasuta; assembly: GCA_032359355.1. Taxonomy (NCBI): domain Eukaryota; kingdom Metazoa; phylum Mollusca; class Bivalvia; order Cardiida; family Tellinidae; genus Macoma; species Macoma nasuta. Next base: position 6,624 of record JAULCE010005127.1, on the reverse strand, counting down.
TTGAGAAATGAGTGCGTGATGGAACACCTTTGTAGTTCAGGGTGACGCAAGTGAAACAAATTGTTTATTTTTTATAAAGTCCGGGCCAGCAACTCTGCATCTACTAACTTAAAGACATATGAGCCCAATTAAAATGTGCATAAGAAAAACTTGAAACTTTGTAGAAGTCGTATTTAGACATTTACAAACACAGTAGTATCAAGAAAACTACGAGCCATCATAATTGTTTTGTAACCATGCTTTAGAAAATATGTGCGTATATATATTCTGGCCAATTTTGGGATAAACAAATACAAATGTCTTGTTTAATCGTATTGTTTTAGACATTCTAAATATATATTTTTACAATAACCAAGAAGATTATTTACCTTGTTCATACTTATTGAAAGAAAATGTAAGAAATAATGAAAAACAGAGAGAATACACAGAAATCTAGCAAAAATTTTCCTACATATTTGCATATAAATGATAAAAATTAATCAGCTGATTATAAAAATATCTTCACGCGTAAGTTTTACTAAGAGTATGCTATAAACTTTCAGAAAATGTCAAGTAAATGCGTGGTATCATTCTCGTTTTCAAAATATGTACCAAACTGATAGATGTACCCTATGGGTTATTTCCCCATAAATTTTGTAGAAAAGAAAGGAAAATTAATGTTAAATACCGTATATAATCATTATACAGTATTCTGTCATGATAAAATTGTCATGACAGAACCACCAAAGTTACTTCTCACATGAGTAAACAAACAAATAGTTATATTCATATCTTTTTCAACGCATTGCATGCGAATAACAGAGAATATCAGTATATCGGAAAAAAGTGAAGAATCTGATTAGAGGCTTCTAGATGAGAGTTAGGATCAGAATATACACTGTTTTTCATCACGTCCCAAATATATAAGGATTACATTTGAGTTTGGATTTTTTTAACATTCGTGGGGAAGAAGGTTAGTCTAACTACTATAACAATCAAGCTTACTATAATTTTTGTTTAAGCTTTTTATTTGCGTGCGTATGTCTTTAAGCCACACTCACAAACATCCCAGCTGCACAACATCACAACTTTTTGACATTTTTGCAAGATTTGTAGAACAAATGTGCATCGAATACTGCTCAACAAAGAGAAAAAAGGGCCGATGACTCTACATCTACTACGTACAGTTACAATAAAAATCCAGTGTGCACATAATTCTTGATATTTTCTTAAGATTTGATAAATGTGGGCAAAATAATTTTGGAAATAGGGCCGACACTACGTATTACATGTACATAAAGAGGGAAGGACATATTGACATATTAGTGGGCACGTGTACATCTAGTACGTCTCCCATGCAAGCGAGGGAATAAGGTGTAAGAATTCTGCATCGACCTTGCAAACGCGTTACACTTCGCAACAACGAACGTCTCACATTATAACAGCAAACACTTTGAAAACAGTTTGATTATTTCCTCTACATGCTTTTTTGACTGGTCCACAAAATAACATACCGAACATACGCCACAACATTGTAACATTTCTAAAAATCTTGATGCCATTGAAACAATTTTCCAAACTATTCATAACGTTGAAACGGTATTGACAACATGTTTAAAAACAATGTTTAAGTCTTTGTGTTTAAGCGTTCAAATCATTTTTAAAACATAACGGTTCTTTTAAATATCTAATACAAATTCAGTTACAATTAACAGTTTTACACCGTAATGGTCAAACAGTACAATCAGTAAGATGAACAATAAATGAACATTTTGAAATAATCCGTGCCAAGAGGTTGAATAGTGATACGAGCAATTATTCTTAAATCAGACGCTAGCCTCTTGCAACTCCGACGACATTTTCAGTTGACATGTAAATATTTAGTATATTAATTAAGTCCATATTTTATTCCTGAATTCATGTTGTTTTGCAAATATTGTAGACTCAGATTAGGGTAAGCACTGTTAAAAAAGGTGGAATCATTTTCTAAGGGATTGGACTTTACTTCATGAATATTTATGTTGAGACTCCAACTTGGAGACTCAACCTAAATATTCATGAAATAAATCTAACCTGGTATAGATCTACTTACGGTTTAGCATGTTTGATCACAGATGCTATAACATGTCGATGATTCGTCTCTTCATCTACCGGAGATAGCAACATCTTTGCAGTTTCTTCTTCTTCCTCCTCAAATTCGTCATCAATCTCTTCCATGAATATGTTAATTTCGGTTTCGTTTATGGCATCAGGCTCGTACTCGAACTCCCAGTACTCGTTCTCGTAGACGTCTATCTGTACTACCTCCTCAACCAGAACTTCTGTCGCATTGTATTCACCGTCTGTATCATTCACATAGTCTTCCCTCTCATACACTGGGTAGGTATAATTCTCTGCAGAGTCAACTACCTCCCCGACAAGAACTATCGTTGTATCCCTATCACTGTTGGTATTATTTACATTGTCTTCCTGTTCATAAACCGGGTCGGTATTAACAGATTCCATTAAATCACCACCTGTTTGTCGCTTTGGTCGTCTCTCTGCTTCACTAGCGGCATCTTTCCAGGCTGCTTTTTTCTTCGTTTCCGGTTCATTGTTTTGTCTCTCGGTTTTGGTTGTTAAAATTCGCTAAAACAAGTGAAGAAAATACATGTAAGTATGCAGAATATTCTGACACCCGTCGATGTAAAGTAAATATCATATTACCTTATATGCAATTTAAAACTCATCCCTAGATAGAGAGCATATTTTTAAGGAAGAAAGAAATTGACCCTAGTTTAAAATATCTGTGGAAATTGGGGGTTTTTTTGCAGAAGTTTTAAACTGCAGGAGGTTTAATTATCATAAATATCGTCAAGCTGCATCAAAATGAACAATCAAGCGTGGCTGGGTGGCTAAAGTCTTCGACTTGCAATCAGCTAATCCCTCAATGCTGTAGGATCGATCCTTGCCAGAGTTTAACATCATAATTTGTGAAATCCTTCCGGCTGGATTTCGGTAGGTCAGTGGTTATATCTATGTGTCCGTCTGTGTAACCCACACTGGCGTCTGGGGTCTTCCTCTTCTAGAAATTAACAGATCGCCGACAAATACGATTGACCAATCAGATAACGCCGATAATTTGCGTCATTCCTGTGATGACATCGATGCAACGCTCATTTACGTCAGATGTCGGAAAAAATGGCGGACGAGTCGTCTGCTATTTTCTCCGACATCTGGCGTAGATGAGCGTTGCTTTGTAAACAAATGCAATTTGCGATGTTTATGTAAAAAAGGTGATACGGTGCTGCTGGGGAATTTCTCGCAGATTACCGCTTCATACAGACGTTATAGTGTCCTCAAGTCCGTCTGCTGTGTCGGAAATGATGAGAGTCTTCTCCCTTGATTTTAGGGGGCGTGATTTCGGGCACTTGGGCGAGGCGTCAATTAGCTGGCCGTCGCGACATGATTATTAGACAGTCGAAGCAAGAATGATAGGGATCTCCATCATGTGATCATAGTAGTGGGCATATGTAAATATCTACATTCCCTATGTAGCGTCCCTATATAGCCCTATTGGAAATTTCGATGTTTATTTCACAATGACATTTTGAAACTGGTTTGGACCGGTTTGTCCTACGCTCACGCTACACATTCGCTCTTCCGAATTTCGGACGCGAATGTCGTATTAACAAGATGCAATGGCAATTCTTATAAGATAATCCAATAAATCGACATTTATTATTTTGATGAGAGTAGAAATAATATAAATGATGATATAAATATAAGAAATAAACGTCATCTCGCTAGGGTTGATTGGTTTGTAAGCTGCAACGGGTCGCGTGCAAAGTTAACGTAAACCCCTTAACGTACTTTGCATGCACCCCGTTTCAGTTTACAAATCGATAAAGCCCAGCGAGACGACGTTCATTTCGTAAGTGAATACACTGGACAGTAGTCATTACTGTGTGAGCTTTTCACATGATAGCATGTAGAGCTAGAGTTGTGTGAATGAATAGGGAGCGTGAAAACCTGAATTTATGTTAGCTATTGCATTATCATATGTTTATTATTCCCTGCAATTACCTGTGCATTTTATTAAATGCTGAAATATTGTGAACTTTATTGCATTTTTTATGGCTCAAACTGACTCAATAGCAAACAGTACTGTGTACGTTTTGCAGTCCAGATTGTACGGGCGAGTGACCAAATGCATGTCACCATGATGTCCTGAACGTTTTGTCAGCACGTCTGAGTTACCGTAGCTTGGTCCAAATATTTTGTGTACAGCCAGATTAATGTCCTTAGTGGAGAAATGTACTTGGTGAATCCATGTCTGCATACTTGGTTGAATACGGTAAAGCATCCTGTGTGGATCCTGATTAGCCGTATACTTAGTGAAGTGCTTTGTATAGTTGAAGGGCATACCCATTATTTTGGGTAGTAAGATTCATATGTGGAGTCAGGATATGACTGTACAGCTATACCTACACATTATAGGTACGGTGCCTAATATTATCCTGCGTAGAACTGATATGTAGCTTGGTGGTTGTATTGCACAGTGCAATGTGAGACACTTTAATGGACAGGTAGTGTAAACCCTTGTCATATAAGGGTTCTATTTATAATCAGACATGGGGATGAACTTTAAAGGGATTGTCAATGTAGTGTTATGATACGGATGAGTTTTGACACACCTCTTCCGTAGACACTTAATTAACATTAAATGCAATGAAGACCTGAATTGAGGACTGGACTTTATAATAATAAGATTTGATTAGTTGAATAGATTTGAGCATTAGTAGGGTGATTATTAGTATAAAGGGGATTAAAAGATGATATATCAGTGTGTGCTGTTAATACATAGTGATCCATCGAGAAATTTACAAAAGAAACCTGTACCATAAGTGAAGTTTTGTGTCAAAAGAGGTTAATAATATAAAAATAATTAACATTCGTGGTCATTGTACATTAAAAAGAATTAAACTCGTAGCCAGAAGGTGTTCGAAACTAAGCAGAGCTTCGTTTGTTTACAGTTTCTTACAACACGTTTTATATTTTCAATAATAAAGACCACTCATGTGAGATCCTCATGAAAGAATTAAAGACAATGGCATGCTTATTTTTGACAAACTCTCTCTTAAATTCCTCTGTAACTCTCGTATAATACCAACTGGGATGCCGTTTATTTACACTGTACGTCTGATGAAGTGATGATGAGATAAGAGTGAGGTTGGTTTAGAACGCTGCACGTCAGGATAGATTTTGCTATTAAATAAATATTTTCATTGAATTTGTGTTCGTCTGATTTGTTCATCGTGTATTTTATATTGTTTCAATGTTGTATTTCGAATAGGTAAAGCGTGTGAAACCCCAAGAGCGCTTAGAAGAACGACATAGTGTTGGCAGTTTGATTGAAATATGTGAGCAGGGGTAAACTTGTTACAGACTTTAAGCTTATGTGCAAACGCCTTCTATTTCCGCTCTCTCTTACCTTGTTATAAACGATGTCCTTCAGGAAAGGCACACTGTCTACCTTCGATTTTCTAAAGGGATTCATGTTGCAGAAAGTAATATCGGGATATCTGAGATTGCTGAATTTTAGGTTTACTCGGGTCACCACTGGATTGGAACTGAACTCTCTGAAAACAACAAAACATAGTACAAAGTGAGTGAACTATGAAAAGTCCTTGTGTCCGATAATATTAAACTGTCATTGTGCTTTGGTCAACGGCATATCTTCATTTGCATAATGATTGTTCATCATAATCAGAGATTTAAGATTAACCTATTAATGTTATGTCCATGGCAAAGTGATATACTGTGGTAAAGTAGAATCAACGTAAACTAAAGCGACTTGCCTCTACCTGCTATCACAATGCTACAGTCTCACAAGATTCATGCATGCCGATCGCGACCAAAGTGATGTCGTCAACTAGCTTTGATCCGGATCAGACGCCGAGTTACTCGGCGTCTGATCCGGATCCAAGTTGTTTTGAA
>JAULCE010005016.1:0-14379 GCA_032359355.1 Macoma nasuta | reverse complement strand
GGTAAACGTTGAAGAACGCTGGTCTCGAGGAGAACTTTTGTGCATGTTAAAAACTTTATTTCGGACCAGCGTTCTCCAGCGTTCTCCGCCGATCACCGCCGATCACCAACGACTACTAGCGTTCACCAGCGTTCACACAACGATCTTCTGGCGCTGAAACAGCGACCACGGACGAGTATCAACGTTTCCTCAAACGCTGACCAGAACGCTATGGTGTGACGGGGCCTTTAGATAACACTGTGTGCAAGCGAGTCCAAAACTTTAAGTAAGAAACAGCATTTCTTCATTATATGTTCCAAAACGTTTACTTACAGGACAAGATATCAATATTTATTCAAATCATTAAGACTCGGACCAATTAAACATCGCTAGAATATTCTTAAAGAAAACAAACAAATCTCATAGATCAGTGAAACACTTTTATAACAAACTTGTACTTTTTCCCCAAGTCGACATTGTTATTTTACCAATGTTTACATACAAGTTAACCCAATATCCAATCCTGTATCCCTCTCCCATTATTGTCGTCTGCTAACTTCAATGTTTTGCCCTTTGGTGAAACCTTTGAGACAGCGTTAAACATCAGACGTCTTAAAACTCGGCGTCTGGATTTAGCTTCAACTCTTAGCGATTGAATGTGCTCATTTTCGCTAAAACACGATAAGAATTAACCCTTTACCCGCTGCTTAATTTGTCGTTTGCTAAATTGTCCCCTGCTTGACTTTTAAACTTCGTCTGAATAACGTTAGAGCTATTGTCTTAGTGTCAAGCAGCTTGGAACTGGATCAGACGCCGAGTTTCTATGCATCTGATTCGGATCAAAGTTTTTTGCAATGGTAAGCACAGTAGTTCGTAACGGACTAAAAGTTAAAGACAATATCTTTTTTGTCGACGTAAGATATACGTAAGCCCCAGAGATCACCGTAGAATTTTATCTTCAGGGCATTGATAAGGCACCTTTCAATAAACATTTGCATAAAAAGCCCCCAAAATCTCGGAGCCCCGTATAGGACGCTTAAACTTTCATAAACCTTATCCTGCTGCCAAAACAATAGTACGCTGGCTTCTCGTCTGCTTCATCTTTTAACCTTATTCGACTCGTTTGAAATTTGGTGAAACTGTTGCCCCAGTGTCAAACAGCTTCGATCAGGATCAGACGCCGAGTTACTCGGCGTCTGATCCGGGTCCAATTTTGTTGACGACATCACTATGGTCGCGATTGGTTTAACCGTGTTACATTATACGGGTCCTATGCTATTGATAATTTCATTCCGCAGTATCGAAATCGACTCAACTACTCATACCGTTAAATATTTTCAGGCGCAAGTTTTTTTCAACTTCATACATGTAACTAACAAAGACGTATAGGCGAGGACATTTTATAGAGCAATTTCAAGCCCTCTATATAGTATCAGTGTTTACAGACCCGTGCGTATTTACTCTCTCGTTCTATAAAAACCGGGACACATTTTTTAACGCAAGACGGTGCTGTTACAGCGTTTCGCCAATACATCAAAAAGTGTTTGAAGTTGAACTGTGGACAATAATTACGTTTGAGTTGGAGGACCGGTAAAGCAACCTTTTTATCCGGCTTGGCTCTTCTGTCCACACGTGACAGAAAGCAATCAAGACTTCGGTCCTGTGCCAGGCAACGGACAAGAGGCTCAGGAGAATTAGGGCTTGAGGGAAAATAATAGGATAGAGGCAGCTGGACTTAGGGCGATTTTTTCAATTTTAGTAAAGGAGAAGAGGAGGACAAGAGAGGCAGAAGTGTTGTTGTTGTCTCAGTTTCATTCAGGGATTTTAAAGGTAAAAATAAGATAAGTTTTCAGTTGCGAACGATCAGCTACTGCTTTGTAAAGGCAGCATCTGGTAAGGGACTTCTCTGTTTATCACAATGCGTAGCCTGGTTATAGGGGAATCTGTGACATCCACATTTAGTCAAATAAATTATGCTTAATATAATTGAAGACGACAATTTTAAATTTGGCGCCCGATGATGTTAATGTTTTCTGTCAGCTTGAAATTTTGCTGGTAAAAGCGACTGAAATTACCTTTTCAAAAAGTACAGATTAATCAGACGCCGCGACTTTAAATATGCCAGTAGTGTCCTAAGTATATGACTCAAAATTCACTATGTATAAATTGTGAGTGGCGTGTCTTGTTATACAATTTAATACATTTCTTAACAAAGGGCTTTAGTTTGTGACAAACAGTGTGCATGTTCTATTGAGATGCCACTGTGTCATGGCTACCACTAATCTGGAACTGCACGTTCCGCAATGTTGACTTCAGATGACATACACTGACACAATTTAAATTCCAATGCTACATGTAATATTGACTATAATATCTATTATTTTTCATTTTCCTTGATACGATTGTTAACCTTTTACTCCATATATATATATAGTTTGCCGCCTCTGTAACAGTTGCCTATTGAACACATTGTGGAAAATTGAGCATTTGCTAATTATGAGCAGATGATCCATTTCCCGCAATATTTCAAAGCCATTCAAAACTGTTTTCTTTTCAAATAGATAATTTTGCTATTCATCACATACCTTCATTGTGGATGAGTCTAAAATAGCGATGGCGTAAAAGGTTAAGCTGTTTTTATGCAAGCATATTTTAAATGAACAAACATACACATGTATCAGCTGTACTATTATAAAATGGTCTGTATATCACAGTCATTGTGGCCTAATAATTGCGATCCTGGGTCCAAAATCAGACGCCGAGTAACTCGGTCCTCGGCGTCTGATCCGGACCCTAAATGTTTGAAACTCGGACAATAGTTTGACAACATTTAAAGTAAATCAGACGACGTTTAAAATGTTTTGCAGACGACAATTTGAGAAGACGTGAATTTTGATCAGCGGGCTGATGGTTGAAGTACAGTTGCGTATGAATATGCATGTATACATGTATAAATAACTGCATGCTTGTTATTTAGTGTAATTTGTTTTAATAAAAAGATTACTGCATATAACTATATAATTTAAAGTTTAACCTCCACTTCACTGATAATTGTTTCGACTGCTATTAACTCTCGTACGCGTAATTTTCAGCCTCATCCGATTTGCTTGAAATTTGGCGACATCATTGCCTACATGAGTGTAAAAAAGCTTTGATCCGGATCAGACATCGAGTTACTCAGCGTCTGATCTGGATCCTAGCTGTTTGTCATAATCATCACAGTCCACTAATATTTATTTCACGAAGGTGTTTCTGGCAAGTTAAACCTTTCCGCGAGTATATAAACTAATGTCATGACCACAGGTTATAATGACGATATAGATGATCAACGATAAGTTCACAAATATTAACAAAAAATATTAGATATCGCAACAAAGTCTAGAACAAATACAGATGAAAAAAAATCGGTATTCAGATTAATCGATCTTTGATCTAAATGTTATGACAAACAGTGGAGTCCCTGTTTAGACGCTTTGTTAGACATGCGGCGTCATATCGTGGACAACGTTGTTTGCCGCCGGTGATTTGCACCGCCTATGGCGTTGAATGAATAGTGGTACATATACACCTGCTTTTGTTTTCCGAGCAAATGCACCACTTCCTAATATTTACAAGTCAATTAAAAAGGGCACTTTCTTTTTTCCTAGAAATTCACATTTTCATTAGGTACCGTCATTGCGGATCAGTCTAAATTTATTCAATTGTCAGTGTGTTTCAAAACGCGTGTACGCGCAATGTTTCCGATATGAACATAAGTCACTGTGGAAACATTTATTTGTTGTAAACCTTAGCAGATTGTTTTTGTGGGAAATGCATATTCGTTGGACCACAATGTTGATCTGGCTACAAGCTGTTTAAAGACATCATAGTAATATCAACACTTATATTAATGCTTTTTTGGGGAAAGAAAAGCGGCCCTGTCCCAGTGTGTTATACATGTACCCTTTACTTCATATGCTATTTTTATACTTATCCACATGTAAAGAAGCTGGTGAAAAGTATCTATATCGATGCGAACGCATATTGCTATATTTAGATAGTTTTGAAAATATTTTTAGGTAATGGAGCATTTGCTCGTGACGAGCAAATGCTCCATTTCTCACAATGTTTTCAATAATCATCAGCCACAGACGCGCGTTATAGAGCTTCTGTGGAGTAACTTGTTAAACCGATTAATTTCAATTATTGAAACCTCACTCAGGTAAATTACTGTACAAATAGCAAGCTTATAGAAATATTGGAACATTGATATAATGCTTGTCATCCTTGCTTAGCTGAGATATGAACTCGTATACATATCACCATTACAGAACTAATAAGTTTTTCATTAATTATGTGTGTACCAAAGCCTACAGATTATATAGAATTCAATAGTGACTCCGTTGAAACGTATCCTGTCATGCAATTGTTTTCTGTTGAAATACTCGGCTTATAAAGTTTGAAACAGTTTTGTTATGCAAGGCGTCGTGGGTTAATCGGCGTCTGACCAAGGCTTATATAGAGTAAAAAGGTAATCGAAACAAAACTCTGAACTTAAGACGTTGGTCTTGGGTTTTGTGGATAGGTCTCGACGTTGGGGGAATATTTTCATTAGTTCGAATTACCCGAAGTTCGAATTTAATTCGAAATATTCGAGTTTATCAAAATGGTTCCCGAATTCGGCATAACGAGAGTGGACTGTAGTTTAATAGCATCACATCCCGTACAACGTGACTGTACTGACATGAACTAAAAGACGGGATCCTGAGCAAACCTCGAGTACTCGACGTCAGATCCAAATCCAACCCGTTTAACGCAGAATTGGGCTGTTTGAATTTTAAGACAATTAGGCGGCAAACTAAGAGCTTCACTCCTATATCTGAAGGAAGTGTTTTCCTAAAATGAATGTTTTTAGACTCGAATACAAAATAGCACTTAAAATGATTTTAGAAACAATAGTCGGTTTTCTTCTACCACGACGTATGTGCCAGTTTTGAAGACATGACATGTGCATGGGTTTAGAACAAAACCGACGATATGTTATTAGAGCAGTTCATTGAATACAGCGTTGGTTGGCAAATGATAATATTCCTGCCGCTGTAAGAATAGAATATTTGATAAAGATCGATATCAATTATGACTTGAAAGTAGAACAACCGTTCGAGTAATAGAACAATTACAAGTAGACGTCGCGATTACATTTTTTAAGTGTATAGATTCGCGTTTGGACACTGACATTTTGAAACCTCAGATTTCTAAAATATGCATTATAGTCGATTGAAAACAACATATGTTCATTTCATTTTTTATGAACGTACGATGTTTTGTCAGCAGTTCAGGGCAGCCTCGCTACAGAGCTTACACACGGCTGTTTTGATGTCAAACTATAAAATCAGAAAGATACATCTGCAGTCGACTACATCTTCCAATGACTCGGAAGTTCGAATGAAATTCGAACTTCGGGTAATTCAAACTTATAAAATAGTCCCCTTCCCCGAACTTTGACAGGCATCCACAATGAAAAAATAGGTATTAGTTGTGATTAAACTCTTAAACTCGAGATAAAGACGTTCGACTGTAAATTGTCTTAGTATGATTAGAAAACATTTTAACATATTGGTCTGTTTAGTCTTGCAGAGTCTACGAAATCCTGATCAACTTATCGTGGTATTTTCCTTTATTTGACTTCGCGATTAGTTTGACAACGCAGACGTAACCTTTAATTTACAGAATCGATTATATCTGAATGTGAGGTGGGAATGTCCATTTGTTTAGAACCAGGGTAAATTGAATGTCTTAAAATACTGATGCAATGGTCAATCTATGACGGCAGATTAGATCACTGAACATAATGTAAATCTATGAGATAAGTGGGGACACCGGTGAATGTGAAACCATTTTTAAAATTAGGTTAGTTCATTCTTATTTTATTTAATTCCTTTACTTAAGGGCAAAAACTCTTCACAGAATGTCTGAACTTGTTTAAAATTGATTTGTTTTTGCTCTCGCTTGAAATACAATTCCAGTTCCAGAAAAAAAGGACATGTGTTCACTTGCAGGCGAAATGTCATTTTAAGTGACGATACTGCTGCTAGGAAAATATGCAGTATATATTTGAGCACGATATAGAGGGTAATTGTAGTTTACAGTGTAAGATCGAATTCGGATTTCATCGAGTGGGAAGCCAAAGTGGTGTTTTCACGAGTGGCTAAGCCACGAGCCATGAGTGAGAACACCACTTTTGCTTCCCACAACTGAAATACAATTTAATTTACACTGTAGCATACAATTATTTTATTTCTTACATGCATCTTGAAATTTCAAGTTTAGTCAGTAATAAATAAGAGAAAAATTATGACAAAAGTCAACAAAAAAATAAAAAATTGTTTGACCCCAAAACCAGAAATGACAGTCAATTTTTTTAGAAAAATGTACAAGTAATAAATAAATAAAAAAAATCGCATGTTTAACCGCCTCTGGCAGTGCAATGTAAAGCAGTGCCATACATTTCGTATGGCACAGTGCACAGTTTCCCTGATTTTCAACGAGCGCTGCATGAAACGGGATACCAAATGACGTCATGTTGATGACGTTATCATAGACGACTTTAACATTTTAATTCCAAGTAGCCTATATAGGGCAGCGGGTCGCAGAAATACAGTTTTCTCCAATAAAAAATGCCTTACGGACGTTTAAGTGATAAAGAGGATATCAAATTCGTATGTGATTAGTTTTGAATTTATTGAACTCGTTGGATAAAACTATGTTTTGCTCGCCAAGGCTCGCAAAATATATATGATTTTATTTAACTCGTTCAATAAATTCAATACTAAACACACACTTATTTGATATCCTCTATTTCTTACACTGAGAATTCCCTATAAATCAGTGTTACATGTAGGCATGTAAGAAATGAATTTCATGACCAGTATGGTCCCCGAATGCGGCACCCATTTTTATTTTTCATTTTGGGCTTTGGCGCTAAGTTTAAAATAATTGGTGTTGTCTGCAACTACTTTTGGAAAAACTGTTGCAACAGAACAAAGGCGGATATTTTCTTGTGTCTTTATGAAAGGGATAAGTTTTGTAACTAACGGCAAAGTCCATGACCAAGGAAACACCGGTCTGAGAATGTTAAAAATGATCATTCCTTTAGATTTCTGATTTATTTGTGTTAGGGCTAAGTCTTGTGACACACACTGCAGTGTTTGTTTAAGCGACCAGTGTCGCCTGTCGCACCGAAATGGTTTAAGCAGCAACTTCTTTCGTTGAGAATTTTGGTGTATTTCCATCATAAACGCTTATCGTACTACTTTAAATGTCGTCTGCTGAAATTGTCGTCTGCTTGATTTTTTAACCTCCTTAGTTTCGCTTCAAGTTTGGTGAAACAATTTTCCGAGTGTCAAACAGATTTAACCCGGGTCAGACGCCGAGTTACTCGGCGTCAGATCTTGATCAAAAGCTGTTTGAAATTACTACTGTGGTCTAAATTAGCATGATAATGGTTAATAATTATACACGTTTTTATATAAAACTATTCCAAAAGGTATGACCTGCAGAAGACAAAATAAAAGTTTGGCGCCGAAGATTAAAGTTGCGAATTAAATATTGTTTGTCTAAGCTTTATTTCTACAGGGGTTCTTACCTGTTAAATAACAACTTCGGATGTCAATTTGTCGTCTACAACTAATTTGAAATCCAACATTTCTCAAAGTGTGCAACTCTGGTAAAGTAAAACACCTTTGCATAGGGACAATTCGAAGAAGTCGATGGTCTGACAAAAAATGAAGCTCCAGATTAGATGTGGCATGAGAAATATGGCGGAATTTTAAAATTGTATTGTTCGTGGTTTGATCAGGTCGGAAAATGACCTGACGGAGGTGATATCTTATTACATAAGACTGCTGTCGCGCAATAATCCACGGGTCGATACATTGCTCGATTAACTTTTATTAAACATTAAAGCTTCACCGAACTTTCCATAACTGGTAGGTCATGAACTTTTAACAATGATGTTGTTGTAGCTCGGTTTTGAAATTTATTCCAACACCGACATTAAACAAAGGGGTCTTACAAAAGTGCATTGCACATTATGTATTGTACTGTAATGGTCTGTTTTAATGAGGTTGTACCTAACATGCGGTCTGATTGATTTAACCCTTTACCCCGTAGTTACGCACTGTGTCGCCTCAGCAGCAGATGACTATTGAAAACATTGTGGGATTTGAAGCAGTTGCTCATGATGAGCATTTGCACAATTTTCCACAATGTTTTCAAGGTCATTCAAAATTGTTGTTTTTCCTTTCTCCTATATAATCTTCCTTTACTTCATATACTTTCATTTTGAATGAGTATAAAAAATATTTTTAGGTTAAGGGTTAATCGTCCTTTACTAAGTTTGATAATGAAAGGTCAAGGTCAGTGAGCGGGTGTATGGTCACCCTACACAATAAAAGGAATGCATGTCAATTGTATACATCTCAATGAAATGTCGTCTGCTCGATTTCGCGTTTGTTAAATGTTTAAACTTCAAATTCGAAAAATATATTGAGTGAGTCATGTTGTCCAATTTTAGGAAAGCATTACACCGGGTCATTCAGATGTGCAAACAACGCTCTTATAGGCCAAAACTGCACGTCCACCGCACTGAAATGGTAGTTTTTAATATCCTGAAACTTATAAAATTGAGAGTTTTACCGCCTTCGCATATTCATTAATCATATTCAAATCGGTTACGGTTCAATATGAAATGCAAAACGGCTCACAACTCCCGGAAACAACATGATACGTTAAATAAACACATCAAATGGTTTTGAGAGTCTAAAACCGAGTAGTAGCCATTCCCCAATCCCCGAAAACGGTAATGCCGATCGATTCCGGTTTATTTCTGATTACGGTTCAGTTTATTAGTTTCAGCACTCATTAGTTTCAGCACTTTTCTCCCTCAGGCTTATAAAAACTGAGAAAAATGTCATTTCTTAAACGGCGTCTTGTTGAACCCAATTTCATTTTATGAATGGCAAGGAGGTCAACATTTGCTAGAATGTTAAAAGTTAGACCCGGCAACGTTTAGTTTAGAAATGGCGAGGGTTTAAAGACTGCTCTTGTTTCCCTATTGAAAAAACGATAATCCAAGTGTTTTTCAAAGGGATGTAACCTTTAACCCCAGGCGTCTGTGCCCCGGAATAGTAAAATGTTGGACTTATCATTGCAAATATAATAAATAACAGCTTTACTTGTACAATGGCAATTTGTTTTAATTCTAAATTTAGTCGGCAAAGGGACTTTTATCATAAATGTTATCTATTCAATACTGGTTTTGGTTCGAATTATGCGGAACACGAGATAATATTCTTGCCTAAATAAGCGGAACTTACATTGTTAGGAGGTAGGTCGACTTGCACTAATCTACTATCTTCATCGGAAACCATCACCGGAGCAAAAACGGCATTCAGACGCTTGTTCTCTCTTAAATTCAAGTTTACCACCCCGTCTTCGTGAGTCAGACGAAATGTCAGTGTTTCCGGTAGTCCAAATTCAAAGTTTCGTTTATCATGGTCATTGTTCAAGTCTTCCAAGTAAACCGTCTCCCCTGTGACAAAAGAATATTGGAATATTATGAAATAAATTTCAATTATAAATCACGTGATTGGTGATGACCAACAATGTGACACATTTGATAATGTTCAACATATGACAAATACATGTACCTCTTACAGACATAGAATGCATCAACACTAAATGGTGTGGCTACAAATATACACGCTTTGACCCGAAGTGAGGCGGTGACGTATACATACATGTTATTCTCAATGTATTGGCATAAACGTTCAAAACTAAAACGTAAAAAGTTATGATCACCACACTCGGAAAAGTTTAAGATTGCCCAGTTGAAACTAGACCTTTGTACCATTTTGGCAAAATTATGCTTACAGTCCTATCGGTCTATTGTAACAGTGACGTAACTCTTTGCTCACAAGTATTTGCATTAAAATGACAATTTCCAAAAGTTATAGTTAGAGGCGTTTGCGGCAGTTACAAATCTTGGCTCTCGCGAGAGTTACGAAACACCGGTGTACGAGTGTTTCATACATGTTAAAATTGTTTCAAATATTTTGTATAAATAATTGTTACTTGTTACTTGATTAATTCAATGCAGTTTCACATTGCATTAAATTAATCGTTTTATGAGTGTAATGGTAATAGGCTCAATATGGTTCTAAACCGTAAAAAGTGTGAATTTGGTCACATAGAAAAGAGTCAATACAAATTTAAAAATGTCGATGAACATTATTTTTATTTCATATTTCAACAAGTATTTGCGTGGTCTTTCAAACTACAAAGTGTAAACAAAATCTATTATTAAGAGAGAAAATATCAACCTTACTGCAAACCCTGATCAGAGGGCTCCTGTAAGAGCCCTCTGATCTGGGTCTTTATTGATTGACAGTGTAACATAAATTCTCCATATAATTGAAGATGTGACGCCACTGTCAACAACATATACCGGTAGGACTGTATAGATCTACGTATGTTTTGAATGCGATCAACTAAAAACTGTTGTCACCGTAGAATACAGAACTAACCTCTTTGAACTGAAATGGATTGCACATTCTTACAGTCAACGCTGCTATATTCAGCCAGGAAAACAGTTAGTTCAATAACACAGCTGAGAATCAAACTTCCATTACTACTCCAAGGGCGTGTTTGTTTCCCACATACTGGTTTCAGTTTAGCATTTGGGTAAGTCTAAACCAAGAAATGGAACTAATGGAAACAAAATACGAAATGGAACGAGAAATTTTGATATATGTCTCTTAGACACTTCTTTTTCACCACTTTTATTAGGGAAACATCCGATTTGTACTTATGTATCATTATGTCTTGATATTAAGCAAAACATTACCTTAGAATTGTTCTCGTTCCATTTCGGTCTTTCCCCATTAGTGCCCTTAGTTTCATTTCGTGTTTTAGACCAACCCAAATGTTTAAACTGAAACCAGTTTGTGGGGAACAAACAATCACCCAGAAGAGGTACTGTAATTATCCTTAATGAAACAGCTGATATTGCCATTAAATAAACATAAGTGTGCTCAAAATGATCGGATAGAAAGACAAATGGCGAAACTCAATATCAGACTGCGCCTAATGGAGCAGTCTGATCAGGAACTACACTATTTGTGCATACCTTGGTGGCCGAATACTTGACGTAATTGCAGTAAGTCATTGAAAGCCGGCAATTATCCATATATCCCCACTTTAAAGTCGGAATTAACCCGTTCACTGCCCTACCCTGAGTGTAGTAACATATGCAAACAGCTTGGATCCGAACAAGACGTCGAGTAACTCGGTGTCTCATTTTGATACAAGCTGGGTTTAAAACGGCCATGAAAAATGGAACGCAGAAGAAGAAGAAAGTAGAAACAAGCTGTTTGACACTCGGCCAATGGTTTTACCAAAGTTCGTGGGAGTGTACTAAGTCTAAAGCGGAAGTAGAACAAATATTGCGCATGTGCAGAACCTGTCTGGCAGTGAAGGGATTAATCTCAGTAATTTCGACATGATACGCGCTCTAGTAGTCAAGTTGGACGGCTGCGCGAACCATGTAGATGTAGATGTAGATAAATACTGAAGACATTACGTCGGTGTAACGGCCACAGGTGACTAACATCATCATTACATGTAATGGAGTCTCAAATAAGACACCGGCTTTCAAAGGCGGCATCTGTCCAGCGACTCCACTGTTTGTCACAACATTAATGCAAATGAATTAAATATTCATGTGTTCTTATGTCTGTCAAGAAGAAAACAATGTATTCAAGTTACCGACGATAATTAAAACAATGACACCGAAAGGCTTAAATTCTAGACTTGTATCAACAGATAAAATATACATGAACTATTAAACAATATCCCAATTCAAGTTCTTACCAACTGTTTTTGTAACTAAAACACACGCTGTGAGCAAATATGTCCACATGGCTACTTGTTCACTTTTTGAATACATTCAGACAATGTTCAATTAGGTTATATATAGGCAGAGAAATGCAAATTTCACAAAAGCGACCACATTCACGGATGATTCTTCCTATAAACAATAATAAACACGTGGAAATGTATGTCTTCATGTGAATATAAAACTCCCCTCTGGGTATATTATTCAACTATTGATAGTTTTGCTGAGTGCGTGGGTCATCTGGTCACGATTCTCTACTTAAGGTTCGGGTTACCTTAGCCAAGAAAAAATGATGATCCCTCACACCTGAATGAACTTAAAAGCATAAAGGAGAACATATTGAAAATAGTGATAGCCAATGATGAAATGGCATTTAGCCAACAGTTGCTTACATTTGTGGCATGTCTCAAGTTCTCTAAATCACACAATTACTTGTTTTTTTCATTATTGAACAAAAATTATCGTATTTTTTTTAAATGCCAAACCAAAAAAAAAGGGGGCATTTTTACGTGGCATTATAAATAGAACACACCAGTGTTATGAGCAAGGAAGGGCAAGTTACGCTTAATTCAATTAATTAAGATTTACACGCAGAAATATCGGGTCTCGGAAATTATGAATTTTCTCAAAGGTTTTAAAGCTTCTAGGTCAAATTTTTAAAACACACTATATCTGTTGTTGAAGCTTTATTCATTAATTTAAGGGTAACATGCCCATTTTGTTCATTACACTGATATGTTCTATGTATAATGTCACGTAAAAATGCTTAAATTTGGAGTTTGGCAGGGTTTTTTATTAAAAAATATAACATTTTTGTTCAATAATGAAAAAGTAAACGTGCTATTGGGTAATTGAGGGAACTGCCTTTTTTCGTCATTTGCAAGCGTCAGTTTTTATGCATTTTATCCTTAATGCTTTGAAAGTAAAATTCACGTGTGAGGGTTCATAAATATCTCATGGCTAAGGTACCCTGACCCTTAAATACATCTTACAATCCGGCCGAAAATTGTACACAGTAATTTTAAATGCTTTCCCCATGCAATTCTTGTAGCATGATTTAATGATGGAAAATAGGTTTACTTGCACATTGAGGCCCCGACAAGATCTTAAGACTAATAAATGTATTGAGATATATAAATAAAGACATGTGTGTTCACCCATTAATTCTTAAAACTGATGAAAATGTGGACAAGCAGAGTAGACCCTGCTAAAAGGTTAACTTAATCTTATTTACTCTACTGGCGACTACTGTGTTAACATTTGCAATCAGATTGGATCAAGATAAGACGCCGATAAATTTGGCAACTCCGTCCAAACTGCTTAACACTCCGATTAAATTTTCATGAGATCTGATAGAAAATGTAATTTTAAAACTGTATTTTTTGCTTATAAAACTGTTCATAGAGTGCTAAAGGTTAAGCACTTTAACACCTTCACTGCCAGGTAGGTTGTGCACATGCGCAATATTTGTTCTA
The DNA here is from genome assembly GCA_032359355.1 of Macoma nasuta. Taxonomy (NCBI): domain Eukaryota; kingdom Metazoa; phylum Mollusca; class Bivalvia; order Cardiida; family Tellinidae; genus Macoma; species Macoma nasuta. Next base: position 990 of record JAULCE010005016.1, on the reverse strand, counting down.
CTTCCGCTTTAGTTTTAACACACTCCCTCGACCTTTGGTAAAACCATTGGCCGCGTGACGGACAGCTTGGATCCAAATGAGACGCCGAGTTACTCGGCGTCTCATTCGGAGCCAAACTGTTTGCATAGGTTACTACACTCGGGGTAGGGCAGTGAACGGATTAAACAGATTTTAATTAGCGCAAATTGTCGTCTGTTAAATTCCTAAATCATTTAAGAAACTACAAAAAGAGTGTCAAACAAGTTTGATCCAGATGATACGATACTCTGTTTCTCATCTGAATACACCAAGCTTGCAAAGGGTATCGGTGATGAGAAATAAAGAAGATGGCTCCAACAATTTGTTACGAGACTGCAAACAAAATTAGTGGACTAAAGACAGACTCACATTGTGTTTTTTTTCCAAAATGGTCTTCAAAACGATTCTTCAAATACAAATTTAACAGTATGTTCCAGATCGTACAATGTTTTCTGTGTTTCCTACTTTTTTCCTGAGTTTTCATTCCAATGAATGATTGCTTGATTTTTCTTTAAAGAATAGATTTGCAATCTTAGTGATCCAACCCGATTGTCATTTAATATATTCAATGAGATATTGAATGATTGCACCGACACTAACACATACCATCAGGGCCTCTTTTGAGAGGATTAGACGACTTTGCCACTATATGCATGTGACTCTCATGAATTTACAATTACTTTCACGCCTATTTGGGAATAAGTGGGGGTGGTCATGAATGAGCCATACAGAATGTTTTCAATTTTTCAACATTAAAATAATATCTGTCCGGGCACACGTCAGGTAATGTATAATTCGTACATGTTCAATGGTACGATGCCTTTAAAGACATCTTACCATCCGGTCGAAAATTGTATACAATAATTATAAATGCTTTCCCCATGCAAAGCTTGTCGCATGATTTTATGATGGAAAGTATGTTTACTTGTACCGTGAGGCCCCAACTAGATTTTAAGACCAATACATATATAA
>JAULCE010004905.1:0-14380 GCA_032359355.1 Macoma nasuta | reverse complement strand
TTAGTCCCGTATTAACAGTTTCGGAATATACAACACATATTTAATCGTCTCTGTGATTTATTCCGCTAAACTATTTTGTTTGAAAATAGTCCCAACCGACAATTTTAAATATGGCGCCGAAAGAGTTAATGTTTCCATTTGAAATACATTGTAGCTCGTATAGACAGCCTCAGAGACAGTGGTGGCTCATTGCAGGTCGAAAGTAATGCACAAAGCTTCAATAGAAGCACTACTGATGATGATAAACATTTAAATACAGTCTGGCTTTAGAGACATCCATGATTATTCATTGAGTGGACGCATTAGAGAGGTTTTACTGTACTACAACGATGGCTGAAATGTGATTCGTGTGGAAATGTAACGTGTAGCCTTGTTACTTATTCATCAACTCCCAGCAGAGCAAACGCTAAAGGTTGTGTTATACATATTAATATATCTTGCAATTAATTTATAATGTCCTATTGGAAAGAATCCCTGAGAGTATGGGGGCCTGAAATTCCCGGAGACAACTGTATCTCGTGAAATGATAGTGTATTCCACATGTAACGATGTGTAACAAGTTCCCTTAAAGAGCACACTTCATCACTCTCCCAGTCGACTAACGATTCGAGTTAGCCCATTTATGCCCACCGTCCCTTAAAAGGGACATAGGCAACCATCGTAGACTCATATCAGAGGGCTCCTTCAGGAGCCCTCTGATCTGGGTCTGCGTTGTTTGCTGTACTCATGGACATTTAAGCTTAACCCAGATGTGTCAATTTCCTTCGTCAAAATCCCCTTTTAGCGAATAATAGACGTGCTGAAAATGCAATTTTGGGCGAGTCAACTTATGAACCCAGGCATACATGGGTTAAGCCTTCACTTTATATGTTTTAAATCGGTGATGATCCTCATATGTGTTCACTCCTGGAAAATCAAGAAGACTCGTCTCCATTACTGTTCATGAATTAACATAATTGTATACCTACTTTCTATTTCACATAAAGCTTATCACATACTGCAGAGTATCTTCTGTCAAGTTCACGTCTGTTTCATTTTTACAATGCAATATTTACTATTACTACACTTCTGTTCGAAACATACTTTCAGTGTTAAACAGACTGGGTTAACTCCTATGAGTTATTCGGAGTTTGATCTGATCACAGTGATGTGCAAATGACACTAAAATCTCATTGATATTAATCGTAATATACGACGCGCATGTGCTAAAACATATGGTAAATGAGCTCATTACAGGGTAACCACCCACGCTCCAAGTCAACAAACTTAAAGTATCATTTCGCCAGATGGTTTCCGTTTATAATGTAATAATATACGTAACTAGACATAACATGAAATTCAATGTTAATTAACACCCATGTACTTGTTTCTCTTATAATCTATTACATAGTTGCTTCGCTATTCATGTCTGCATGTACACTCGCATTACACATGTTCTTAGGAATGTGTGCGTAATTGAGTTGTCCTTTATCTAAGGCAAAAGTTTCTTTTGGAAGAGTTAAAGGATTGCTTCTCTCGACACGAGTAATGTTTTCTGCCTGCATCTTCAAATGAATTTCCTGCAACGTATTGGAATACTTCGTCCAGTTTTGAATCTTTGGAAATATTTTGATTAGTTTTGCATCAGTGAACAAATCATCCATATAACATAAGTGCATTTGAGTCTCTTCCATATCGTAAGTAATCCATCTCCGCACCAACTTGGTTACAAATTGCTCAACTGATATGATTCGTTCAAGGTGATGGATATCTTTCTGAAGGTTGGTCAACTGTGACGTATCTATCGCCGTGAGAATGACAGCTGTATATGCATTCAAATGCCTTGTTTTTGATTTAACTAAATCAATATGCTGTTTGGATACTTTAACAACACTTGCCTTCTTCTATATTGATAATATACTTTCAAACGTCAAGCAAATGGCACTTGCTTCATCATCAACAACTAACAAGACGTTCATTGAATGTTTGCAAACCTCAGCAATATTCCACAAAACATAAATTGTAATCATCATGCCTGGAATGTAGACTGGTAATTTTGAGATATCAAAGACACATTGTGGAGGAACTGAAACTATAGAACCAACATTCACCGGATAGCAGAATCCTACTTGTCCATTCTTGTTTTTCTTTTTCTCCGACTGCCCATTATGTAGTCGGTTTTCCAAGAAGCCTAACCCCTCAAGGGCAATGACTTGAAACCTTTTCTTCTCATTTTCTGGCCATATCGTTTGATGTGATTCTGCCGATTCAAAAGTAGTTTCATAAAAACTAAAGTCATGCTTCACTACTGATACTAGTCTTATTTTCATATTCAAAGCTGACGCTTCATTTGCCAAAATTTCGTCCTTGGAATTCAGTTGAAAATGAGGGTCAACTATTTTCATAGGATGTGCTGTTTTAAGTGTGGTCGTATCTGCTGGTGTCCTTCCTATTTCAAGTTGTTTTGTCTCATGATCCTAGTCAGATGATTCTATGAACTCACTTGTGTAAATGTTTCCTTCGTAAAGAAGGTAATCTTTGGAATTTGAAACATCAGAGCTCATTAAGAGTTTAAGGCAACTGATATTTTCTTCCGAAAGATTCACTTGTGGCTGAACGAACCATTCCCCACAGTTTACTGCCACATATGTTGGAAACTCTAATGTTCAATTTTGGACATGCAACCACATTTTCCGTGATGACGTATATTGGTACGCTGTTATGGTTCTCTCTTAATACTTGAATCAACAAAGATAGACACATAAACACGTTTTTTGAAAGATCATATACTGAACTTTTGCTCTCGTTCACGTCATATACAGTGCTACAGGCCGCAAACACTATAGCATAGGCAGTTTTATTTTGTGAAATAGCGTTTTTGTACACAGATTCCATTTTAGTCGCTGCTAAGTCAATGTTATAGACTTCTATATTTGATTGATTCTGCAATGCCATGAACGTATTTAGAAATCTACTTGTGCCAAAGACAATGAGTTTTCCTGGTAGATTGCCTGTTTCCATATAATCAGTTCTATCTCGGTCATTCAAGTCACCCTGAAGTTTATTCCAGGTCAACCCATACTCAATGCTTGAGTTCACGGTTTCTGATACTTGCACTGTCTTCGTGTAGAAATCCTGAATTTCAGCAAGGACGTCTCCTTCAGGGGATAATAAAAGACAGTTGTAATGGTTGCCAGTGGCTGTCTTTTTCATCAGTTTGGAATAGCAGAACATGTGTTCTTGTGATGGACGGTTTAAAACCACAGTTTCAGCTCCTTTTGGCATAGTAAACCCTTCATCAACTTGAACTCTCTCAATGACGATACATGTTTGAAACATTCCGTCTATAATAGCTGGGTGAATGGAAGTCTTCTTTATTTGAGCTCTTATGCAATGTGGCACAACCATTTCCACGACGCATTCTGTTTAAGAAGTCAACGAACTTTCTATCAATCGTAAAGACTCGCCATACTTAAAACCAAGCTTTTGAAGACTATTGTATATGTCTTCTTTTGTATGTATGTTTTGCATCTGTCACGCACCTCTTCTAGATCTATTGACTTTTTATCTGTGATCGTTCGCTCCAATATTGTACCATAACACAGGTTGCGTTGATCGTGAAAGCCCCTGTATTTGTGACCGTTGTTCTCCATGTTCGTAACATCTACTTGTATTAAATGTCGTCTGTCATCGGATATAATAAACGGGTTTGAAAATTCTACTGACATGGCCAAATCATAAGCTCGGTATTTAGTAATATTCTCTCTAATTTCAAATTCAGCTTCTATGTAGGTTGCTCCTGGCACTAAGACAGTGTTCTGCATGTAATGGTCAAAAACAAATGGAGTCGTTTGCTTGTCAACTTCAATGCGGAATGCAGTCCCTTTTGCACTATTTGGTCGCACAAACATGTGCGTATTAGCAGCGATTTCATCACCATTCATGAAGTGTTGTGCTTTTTCAGGTATATGTAGAATTCTAGCTTTATTGAAACAATATCTTGGAATAGCTTCAACAGATCCTGTCACTGGCACAATGTTCTTCCAGTTGAGAGAAACACCCATCTCATACAATTCGCTCAAGGAATTAAACATGCACGTGTTCTCTTTCTTTGCATTCATTGAAGGTAGACAAGTTCCCTTTAGTTTTTCGGTCATTATGTTTGGTAGATGGGCCTTCAACACTTGTCGTGGGCCTACTTCCATAAAGACATTGGTTGCATTTTCCACAGAAGCATTTAAAAGTGCCTGCATAAATCGTACTGGCTTTCTAATGTTATCAGCCCAGTACTTTCCATTCTGAAATGCATTTGCTTCAGCAAGAACTCCTGTAACTGTCGATATATGATCTATAGTTCTAGTTCCTTTTGCGAGATTGTTCAGTTTACTTTCGATACTGGCCATACACGGTTCGACGTGGTAACTATGGTAGGCACACTGAACGGACAAGGGCCGTATAAGAATCTCGGCAGATCTCGTAGCATTTATCTCTTCAAGTTCGTCTTTTATGTTTCCCATCACCTCGGCATCACCAGATAAGGTACAGGATGTTGGACTATTGTAAACAGCTATGGCAACCTTATTGTCATGTTTATTGCATATGGATTCTATTTTGTCAACCGGCAAATTTCCTACAACCATCATTTTCCCACCGGTCCTCTCTGCAAGAAGTTTCGACCTGTAGAAAATGACGCTGATTCCGTCCTCAAGTGACAAAGACTCTGATGCAACAGCTGCAGCGACTTCGCCCACCGACTGCCCAACAATAACATTAGGTAGAACTCCCCAATGTTTCCAAAGAGCAAAAAGCGCTACTTGCGTACAAAATATTGCAATATGGTTCAAGCAAGGGTCACTGTAGTCAGACTTGTCGTTTTTAAAAAAGTTTGCAATGCTCAATCCAGAGAGGGGTTTGAGATAGGTATCTATTTATTCTATTTTTGCTAAGAAAACTGGCTGTGTTCTCATCATCTCCGAGCACATTCCGTCCCAGGTTGTACCTACTCCACAAAACACAAACACGAGTCTAGTTTGTGATTGTGTGTTTAGCTTGTTAATATGTTTTACCTTACGTTTGACTTGCTCCGTGATTTCATCCAATGTTTGGCCATATATGATTGTCCTGTTGCTGTAATGGTCACGACGAAAGGCACAGGTGTGTGCTACGTTGCTAATAGATAATTCATTCATCTGAATGTCTTCTCCAAATATTTCGATTGTATTCCTCAAAGCAGTTGTATCCATTGCCGAGAGACAAAAAACATTGTAAGGGCATATTTGGATATCGGTGTAAGTAGGCGTAGTCAATATGCTCTTCTGTATAATGATTGAATGACTGTTTGATCCTCCAAATCCAAATGAGTTTACACAAGCAATTCGTTCTCCGCTATTGTTGGTAGTCCAGTCTTCAGTATCGGTGACAACATCAAAATTGTATCCATCTAAATCTATTTTCGTGTTTAGGTTGGATTTGTCGTTTTTTATGTGAAGGGAGGGCACAAGTGTGCCGTTCTTCATCATCAACAAAACCTTGATCAAACTGGCAACACCTGCTGCCGATTCTGTATGACCTATATTGGTTTTTACAGATCCAATCTTTATAAGTTGGTTGCCTTCAAGTCCAGCTGTAGACGTAATGAATTTTCCTAAAGCGTTTACTTCCGTCGGGTCTCCAATCGATGTACCTGTACCTAAAAACGTTATAAGTATAATACGCATTCAACGCCTGCCTCTGAACGTCTAAATGAGATCTAAAGGAATGTTAAATGAATACGCTATTTTTAGAACCATTCATAATGAAATTATGATTTCCTAGGATAGAGAAAAAAAATCAGTTTCGTATAACTTTAAAAACATTGCTCATAATGAGCAAATGCTTCCACAATGTTTACACAACTTGTCTGCTACAGAGACCTCAAAATGCGTATCTATTGAATAAAGGGTTAAGCAAGACGGGCATGATAGTCTTGGGTATATGTTGTTACTCTGTGTAGATCGTCACCGTCATTTTCCTGAATGTCAATTTAATAACATGTATTCCATTTTATCTATTTCTGTGAAAGGTATGGAAAAAATAAGTACAATAACGAGACGTACACTGTTGACGCCTCACATATTCTAATACTAACCATGCATCTCAATGTACTGCAGTGTCATCGGGTCGACGCCGTATTGGGTATAAACCTTCCGTAACAACATTTCCTGTTGCTTTTCAGATGGCGCTGTAATCGGAGTTGCTGCATGACCGTCCTGATTACACCCAGTTCGTAGAATTGCCCAAATCTTGTTCCTGTCCTCCGTCGCCTACAACATAGATAGTTCTGTAATATTTGTGATGGTGGATTCAAATTAATATCCTGCTTTTGATTTACACAGCTAACGGTAATAATTATTGTCAAATGAGATGTGAATAAATCATGCAACATCTAATCTTTGTACACAATAGTAGTCATCGTACAGTGGAATTGCACTTTTAGCAACCATTGCTAAGGCACTAGGAACTAAGAACCGATGGCTTTACAAACAATTTGAAGTTATACCAGAAGCCGAGTTACCTGGAATCTGATCCGGCTCCAAACTGTTTAACAGCTATATATATAAATAAATATGCCCTGGAAAAAGTGTTGTTTTTCCCATATAATTTGCAATGTGTTTGCGTTGCGTAAACTGTAACATATTCTGTTTGATATTAATAAAATCAGTGTAACGCCTTTATAAGACTAAGTTTCGACTGTTTTTGAAGTCAAAAAAACATTTATCTCTGCGACCTGACAAAAAAACTGTTCCATCTTCGTCGAGCTAATTCATTGAAATATGTTGTCGATGAGATCACACCTATAACACCTTACGATAAAAAAAGGATTTAGATATGCTTTAAAAACAAGGACGGTGCGGTTTTTATGAAGTTTGAACCTGTACTCCGCATTCCCCGAAAAAGGCCGAGGCCGTATTCATAAAGCTCCTAAGTGAAAGTTTCAAATGCATGTTTCCAATTTATTTTCAATTTTACTTCAATGAAACTTTGTATGATAGTTTTTCACAGGCATTCAAAGTTTTATTGAAGTGTTTTGGATAAAAAAGAGAAATCTGCATCTGAAATTTTCACTTAAGTTTGAGATTTTCCTTAAGAGCTTTATGGATACGGCCCCATGCCGGTTTGATTCGCCTTTGATTCAGTTTCGGTTCCGATTCTGGTTTTAATTCAATTAGTTTTCAGTACTGTTATCTTATCTTAACACAATGAGATGATAATGCAGCATTTTGTAATAGGTATAGTTAACTGCCGTATCTTTTCGAAAAAACAATAAGAATGTCGATAGCTAGCCTCCTAATGAGACGGATAATTATTCAACATATTATCTTGACCTCATTTTTTCAAAAGTGTTCGCATATTCACCCTAAACCACAAGGAATTCTACAACGATAACAAGATACATTTGATATTCCCTGAATTTAGTTTGACAATATCTCCTCGAATGCCTTGTATGGCAGTTAACCCATTCACTGCTGGAAACAATTTTGCGCATGCGCAATATTTGGTCTGTTTCTTTTTCTAACTTCACAGATATATTAGCCGAGTGGCAAACAGCCTGGTCCGTGATGAGACGCCTAGTTACTCGGCGTATCACCCGGATCTAAGCCGTTTGCACATGACACTATGGTTTGGGGTAAGCAGTAGTGAAGAGGTTTATATCAAACAATAAGTAGTCAAATGAGATCCTAATAAAAGCAAGAAAGCAGTGTTTGTGAAACACTTCACATATGCCCCCAGTTGCACATTGACCAATATGTTTGACCTTTGACCTTAATTAATGACCTTGACCTTCTTATATGGCCATTCGAATTGTACAGCCCCTTCAGCTAAACATAAATGTCAAGTTTGAAGTCTCTATCTGTACTAATTCAAAAGTAATTGCCAAACCAATATGTTTGACCTTTGACCTTGTTTAATGACCTTGACCTTCTCATATGACCGTTCGGAATGTGCATCTCCTTCAGCTAAACATAAATGTTAAGTTTGAAGTCTCTATCTGAACTACTTCAAAAGATGTTGCTAAAGTCACATATATTTGACCTTTGACCTTAATGAATGACCTTGATCTTCTCATTTGACCATATAAAACGTGCAGCTTCTTTAGCCAAACATAAATGTCAAGTTTTAAGTCTCTATCTGTATTAGTTCAAAAGACATTGCAAAAGTTACTTTGACCGATATATACCTTTATATGTTACCAATCAAAATGTGCAACTTAATGAGATACATATGCATGCCTATTATGATGTCTCTATCTGTACTAGTTCAAAGTTTTGGCCAGTGTTAAAACTGGTAATTTGACCTATATATTTGACCGCTGACCTTAAAGAATGACATTGACCTTAACATGCCTGCACTCAAAATGTGCGGCTTTATAAAATACATATGCATGCCAAATATGATGTCTCTACCTGTATTATTTCAAAAGTTATGGCCAATGTTAAAGATGGACAAAAAACAAACAAACAGACAGTGCAAAAACAATATGCCCCCAGATATAGATCTGGGGGCATAAAAAAGAGGGGGTATAATAAGAGATATCACTTCATTAAAATGTGTGCAAAATTTAAAGTTGAAATTTGACCCTGAGAAAACTTCAGCATGAGAAGCTGTCTAATATCTTGGCCAGGATACCAGAACCCCAGATAAGGCTAAATCCTTTTTACTTACTATATTTAAGTTGAGACCACTCATTAGAATGTTACCAATGAGATCATTCTAATAAAAGGTTACAACAATGAGTTTATAAATGTTTAATTATAGTTCACTTATCTGGGCCCATCAATACTTCTGGTAGACTGTTTTACCTCTGAGATAGGTATACTTCCAGAGAACACATGGCTTCCATCTCCATTAGGGCCCGATTCCCAGTCACCATAGACTAGGCCCTTCTTTGCCCAAAGCAGTGACTCTTCACCAAAGTCATGATTTTTCTCCTTCTCCGACAAGTAGGCATACAAGTCCTGAAAAACAGTTAATAGCCTAATACAGATCCATTGTGAACTTTTGGCGCAAGGTGAAAATTGCCAGCTGCAGCAATTTCCTGATAAAATGCAGATTTTCTTAGAATCTCATTCGGATACAAACTGTTTGCAAAAGAGCACCAATTTACCCAAAGTATTCAGAAGTTTAAAAGACAAAAATAGTTTATCCTACTGCTAGCAGCTTCCATTTAAAACAAGAGCACCGCCTGCGGGGCCTGAGACTGGTCTGCTCGAGTATACCAGGGAGAAATAAACAAGATGAAATTATAAACAAGAGTTGTCGGAGGACAATATAGCTGGCCTATCAGGGCCATCATCTATCAGGGCCTTCTTCAGAACAGTTACAGCATTAAGTAAAGTCTAAAGGTTTGACCAATATTCTAAGTCCAAAAAGGGGCACAATTCAGTCAAAATCCATTCCAGAGTTATGGGACTTGACATACAAGATCATCTAATGACCCTGAATAAGTGTGTGAAGTTTCAAAGCAACAGCATACACAGTGTCTGAGAAAAGGCCTTGCACCCAAAGGTGTGATGTAAATTCTAAGTCCAAAAAGAGGCACAATTCAGTCAAAATCCACTTCAGAGTTATGGAACTTATCATATAAGGTCATCTAATGACCCTGAATAAGTGTGTGTAGTTTCAAAGCAACAGCATACAACAGTGTCTGAGAACTGCTTGCACGCAAAGGTTTGATGTAGCTGGCCAACGCCAAAGCCAATGCCAACGCCAACGCCAGGGTGATTACATAAGCTCCCTTATTTCTTCGAATAGGCAAGCTAAAACGGGCTACAGATAATTTCTTATTTCTCAACCAAACCTTGAACAGACGATTCTAATGAATGGTCTTAATGAAGGTTTTGGCAGCAATAAACCCTTCACTCAAAAAAAGCACATTTTGGCGCATATGTAGTTGACATCTTATTTACCACATTATGGGAAATTAATCATTTGCTTGTTATGAGCAAAGGCTCCATTTCCTGCAATTTTTTCAAAACAACTTAAAATGTCCTTTCCTTTTTCCTAGATATTCATCCTTTTCATCAGATTATTTATTTGTATATAAGTCTAAAATTTGCATATTGGGTAAAGGGTTACAGCTTTTGATTGAAATCCTATTCTGAAGTGCTTGACATCTTTAAAAGTGCTGGTTGAATCTTTTCTTTGAATATGATATATAAGCATCATTTGAATAAACTGATTGGATTCTGCATAAACAGAACTGGGATGCTTCAACACCTGGCTGCATACAATTGTGCACCTCTACAAAAATCCTCATATAACTGTTTAAATATTACTCTAAATATTTAGACACCCAGGCTGCATCTCCAAACAGTTGAATGACTTTATATGGTGTGCCATTACAAAATATCTAAATACACAACATATATTGCAAAAGGTGAGCACAGATCAAACTGCGTCTGAAGGAGTAGCTTGATCTATGTCTACACTGTTTGCCTACATATCTCTGTCCAAATAGGTTAATTATTGTATCACATGCTATAGGATAACAACCAAACTTCTATGGCTCTATAACCCAACTATCACTGCCCCCTACCGGTCATGCAATTTAACAAGCTCACCCTGATCTTCGACTTCCAGTATTGTCATCCATGTTCCAACTATCCAGCACAGCAAACAAATAAAATAACAGTATATCTCCGTACTTATGATACATACACAGTCTCTCTAATATGCAACAAACAGTTCGTGGGCTTAGTGCAATAGGGTTGTAACTCCTCCACAAATGTGAAGGAGTTACAACCATATTGCACTAAACCCTTGAGTTGCTGACATGCTAGTCTTGTTATAGATGTATGTCAGTGAAAAATGATTGTCCCCCTTGATGTATCACGTAAGGCAGACAAGGGAGGCCACTCATGCTAAATTATATCTTATAAATGATATACAAAATCTGAAAGAAATAAAGTTACAAAAACCCTTCTCCTACAGCTTTAAAATTGTGATGATCTTTGCCAAACACTTGGATTCAGATCAGATGCCAAGTGAGGTGGCATCTGATCAGTACCCAAGCCTTTCGCCACTCTAACAATTAAATTATTTATAAACAATTTGTACAATTCTATAAATGAAACAGACCTTTTCTTTAGCTGTAGGCTAAGGGTTAAAAGCAGAAATAACTACAGTTGATACAGATGAAAGTAGTCTTAGTGTAAAGAACTGTATGTATACTATAAAATATAGAAATTATAAGATGAGTTAAGACATAGTATGGTGACCCATATGCCACTTGTCATTGATGCATTGGACTACACAAACTTTCCTTGAATACATCTTTCCTTGCTAGTGCTGAGACCAGGGGCCGTATTCACAAAGCGTCTTAGTAAAATCTTAAACTTGGGTGAAATTTTCAAATCCAGATTACCAATTTATTTTCAATTATATTTCAATGAAACTTTGCATGCTTGTGAAAAGCATGCAAAGTTTCATTGATGTATTTGTTGTAAATAAAGAGAAATCTGCATTTGAAATTTTCACTTAAGTTTAAGATTTTACTAAGAAGCATGCAGACGATTCTTATTTTAGTTCAAAAGTTGCATTAGTTAAGACAGCTGGTATACTTTGACTACGTTTCCTTGCATCCCTATAAACAACCTGTTTGTATCCTGGCAATGGCTAACACTACACACACGACTGTCCATTCCGTCCAAGTGTGTCAGGATCACCTTGATTTTCTTACAGTCGGCTGTTATCATGTGAACATTTTTACTATAGCAGCCACAGACGTACACATTCCCAGCGTGGTCGGTACAAACTTTACGTGGATGGCTCAGCTCCTTGTCCTTGTATAAAGCCTTCACGTCACCGTCACATGTGAGACTGGTCACTGTATCACGGTGCCAGTCAGATACATAGAAAGTCTGATTACCGAAAGTCTCGTCGTCTCTGCTGACACACACATACCACGGACATTTAAACAGTTTATTTCCGCCACTGTCGTTCTCTATTGTTCTGAGGACGTTGCCATAAAGATCAATAATCTCCAGCCCAGGGTTGTCCTTATACGTGACCAACAGTCTTTCTTGGCTGTATATATATGCTACACCGTAACATTCCCCACGCACGGTAATTTCGCTTTCCTCGCTCAGTGAAGGTGACACTTTCAGCATGAGGATCTTCTTGCTATGTCGGAGGGTGACTGCTGCTTGGGTCTTGTTGAAGACTGTGATATCCCATGGTTGTGATGGAACCTTTAGTTCACTAAGAAGCGAGTTTGTTTGTGTGTCTACCAATTTAATGTTCTTGTTGGTGTAATCGGTAATGATCAGCCTGTTGCTCGATAACACAGCTGACCCGGATATATAGCATTCAATTGTATCACTACTAGATCTGACACTTATGTCCTCCAGGTGCTTTGCTGTTGTACTGCTGGGATCTGTTGCGTTGACCGGGCTTGGTGTTCTGACATGTTGAAGGTGGTGTGAAATGGTACCCAGTATATCCGGGTTTCTGAGTAAAGACGTTAGCTCAGCGTTGGGTTCAAACCTAATCATATTCACGACGTTAGTTTCCTCTAACATATTGAGTTTTTCCTGGATCGTCTTAACTTCGCCTTCTGTTTCTCTCATGTTGATGTAGAGTTGGCAGACACGTTTAGAGGTCTTCAGATATTCCATCTCAGATGAAAGTTTCTCTATTATTTCAGACAAAACTTTGCAATCTTCTACAACAGACTCGATTTTTTCTTCATCCTCCGACATCATTTTCTCAGCTAACGTAACGGTGTTTTGTTCAATTTCATTAAGCATCACAATGGCCTCCTCTTTCAGCTTTCTCGCCATCGCGACTACGTCTGGGTAGCATCTACTTGATAAAATCTTGTTCTCACGCGCACTTGCTTCTATGTCACGTGCCTTCTTTTGTATCAGTTGTAACTTGGATGTAAACTCATTGTACAATTGGCTCTCTAATACATTCTCAGATATATCTATAATATTTTCAATGTCTGAACAACTTCTGTGATCCGATACAAAGCAAGCGCTACACACGAGGACAGCGTGAGATTTACAATAATATTCTACAGCCTTGCCACTGTGAACCTTACATTTAGTGGCAATATCTTTGCTAGCTCTGTCTGTAGGAAGGGGCGTTTCCTTCGGCATGTTGTTCTTGTCTTGTAGCACATGGTGTCGCGACGGTCGTGACTTTCTATGTCCGCTGTAACAAGATCCACATAAATATTCACGACAGTCCACACAATAACCTTCAGCTTCTACCTGCTTGTTATCGTCAATACACAGTTCACAGAAAAAGTCTAAAACGATTTCAGATCCAGAACGAAAACAAGCTTCTCCTCCTTCGGCCATAATAAGAGTATCTAACCGTGAAAAATAAGTGTTTCTATAAGATACACGTCTTCTACTATCAAACAGTGTAAACGTGTACTCGAGATAAACACATTGGTTTCCTGCAGATATCGCCTCACTAACGTAATGCGGGTACCCAGCTGCTTGTCGACCAGGAAGTGTTTTTAAAATGTTCGTCTGCTAAGGCTGTCGTCTTTTTCTTTTCTTGAACATCGTCCGTTCTTCTTCAAAAATTTTAAACAATTTTCTAAGCGTTAAAACAGCATGTGTCAGGACCCTACGCCAGGTTAATAGGTGTCTGATCTCAATTCACGCTGTTTTTGTTAAGGGTGAATTTAACCCATACGGACTAGTTTGTGTATATCTCTCTTTGTTCGGTTAATATCGAAGATATAATTGTGTGTATTTTAAGTCGGTCAAAGTTCTCGTATCCGTCGATTCCCGAACAATAATGAGGAGGTCATGCGGGCCTCGTCTCCAGTATTTTTCAGGAATGGACGGATACTCGTACTTTCTGTTTTAAACGTAACCCTGATCTATTTACATGGGAAAACAAAGAAAATGCATTGTAACCATGTACAAGAAGTGAAACGCTCGTATCCAATGGGGTTATAGTTAACTTGGTCCCACTGTCACTGATATTAACTGTCACTGGTGTTAATCCCGGATGGTTACGGATCAAAATGACACGGATGACACTGGACGGACCCGCATCCGTGAGTTGCAAGAAGCTACGGATGCCAACGGCTAACCAGGGATGATCCTTGATAGAGTGTTGGTAACTTCCCATTTCGTCTAATCGCATGTTGTCCCATTAATTCTACACCCCTATTCCCATTTCGCCTACTTTTCATAAAAGGTAAACAGCATAACCCGGGGTTTACTGTGTCCTTAACCTGGCCGTGTCAAATATACTTTAGGGTCATTAACCTGGCCTGATAATATACAAGTCCTAGTGGTTAAAACTGGGTTTGTTGCCTTTAAGGTTCCTGTTACCGGTTGAATTTGGATCGTCCATGTCCACACACAAGAACGTTTATTTCAAAGCATTTAGG
>JAULCE010004794.1:0-14387 GCA_032359355.1 Macoma nasuta | reverse complement strand
GAGACGCCGTGTAACACGGCGTCTCATTGTGACCCATGCTGCTTGCAATTTTATAACAATGGTTATAGAGAATATTTTTTTAAAATCCGGAAATTTACGGAGATATCCGGAAAACTCCGGAGAAATGGTCGGCCTGATGAGACATAATTTGCATGATCTATTTTCTACTTGTAATTCTCACAGCAAGCGGCAGTGTACGTCGAACACAATGATTGCAATGAGTTAAGACTTGATTGATGTCATGTGTAGAAACTAATGTAGCGGACGGACCTAAATATTTTCTATAACGTTGGGTTTCGTTCAAAACCACGCATCGGCCATTTTTTTAACGTTGGCACTTACGTTGTTTAGGAAACAATCATCAATATTTGTCAATAATACGTCACTGCATTTTTTGCAAAAATCACTTACGTGCTTTTAGGGGAAATCGTAGGTTCTTTTCTAATACCGTAAACATTTATGCCATTTTCAAAAACAGATGACACAAATATGGTGTCGGGAAAAAAATGACGATAGTTTAGAGTTTAACCTGTCCATGAATAATGGTGAGGTATATCAATATCTGCATAATATAAACCTAAATTGTCGTTATTAACTTATTATCCCCTATACTATATTTAGATTGTGACGTCATTGTTCTATTTTTAACTTACTTAACATAATTTCAAAAACGAAGTATTGCTTAATGTCAATGGATTTGAAGAGATTATGGAAAATAAAGCATTTTCATTAATCTCTTCAAATGTCAGCCACAATAGATGTGCAATTATACGTCTCAGTGGGATGTTTCACGTTTACACATCTGATTAATTCCACGTAATGATGAACAATGTTCGGCCCATAAAGGTTATGGATCAGTTTATATTGTGTTAACAGATTAAACAACAATCTTATTCACTACATGTTGATCCAACACCTTCCACCTGCTCTTAAAACGTCGTGTATGTCCCTACCACATGTCAAGTGTGCGCGTCTATCAATACGCCGTACAATATATTACTCAGAAATTAAAAATACGTTTTGTCGGAAAGCAAATTGTAAAACGTTCGACCACAGTAAGTTTTTACTGTACCAAATTTGACAAGAACAAAAAATAAGTTGTTTTTATTATTTTGTAGACAAAAATGTTATTTGGTAAAAGTAAATGCAATGTCCATGTGTGTGTAGATATTGTTCTTAAGAGTGTAATTGCGAATCTTACTATTGGTACTTAAATGTTAATGGTAGAAAAGTATTAATTTGGTCACATTAAGAAGAGCCAAACAAATCTTATCAGCAATGATGACCCTTATTTTTTTATTTCATATTTCAATAATGACTTGCTTGGTGTTTCAAATTTAAGTTTCAAAAATCAGACCAACAGTAGCAAAAGCCTTTAACCCTTTACTCAGTAGATACGATTTTTATGTCACTTTAACAGATGACTATAGAAAACATCGTTTCATTTCTTGCTATGTTTCCAAAACGACTGAACTATGTGATCTTCATTTTGCATAGATATTGATTCTTTTCGTCAGATCGTTTCCTTTTTAATAAATTAAAAAAAATCATATTGGATAATTATAATAGTAGTAATAGATAACTTACATGTTCTTCTTTAACCACTCTCACATTGCATATATATCACCGAGGTCACTCAGTTTATAAGATTTTATCAAGGCGTATCAAATGATTGATAGAAAATAGAATGACGATTGGTATTAAAGACTTAACGCATTTCAACCCTTCCCACTGAGCTACATGCAATAGCTGAACGCTTAAACACCCTTCGTAGTGTTGGTGTACCGTAACAATAAAACAATTGTTGTTGCAGCATGAATCTTTTGCATTTGTGCCCATACCCTTTACTCCAAAACTAATATTAGACTTAAAGACAAGGAAAGAATCCCATGAAAGATATGACAATATAGGCAAAGGAAAATGCCATTTTTTAAATGTATTGAAATCATTATGGGAAAAGGAACATTGTTCGTAAGGAGCAAATTATTTTTTACAATGTTTTCAATAGAAAATAATTACATAGACGCAAAACAGCGCTTCTGTGGAGGAAAAGTTAACTATTTACTCAATAGATTCAATTATTTAGTGAGTTTAGAACACATTGAGAGAAATAGAACATTTGCTCATAAAAAGCAAATGCTACAGTTTTGAAAATGTGTTCCAGGTCATTCAAAATGGGTGTTTCCGTCCTATTAGAATCCTGTATCATACAAGTGCATTGCGTCTTTTAATAGCATACATACTATATAGTTGAAAATAATTAAGGTAAAATGTTGTCGAGGTAAGAAAATACGATGGTTCAAAGCTAAAACTAAGACTGAAGAGAAGAATGTTCGGCTTCAACATGAATGACTGGTGTTACAATGCGGCTGAGGCTAAAAGTGTAAGAATTTCGTCCTATTCTGTCTGAAATAGCTCATGATAAATTTCAATCACGTACGTTTCTCTCCATGTTCAGTAGATATCATTTGGACGACTGTAACGTAAAAAAACTGTGATTGCAGTATCCTTTGCAAACAGCTTGGTGCTTGATCAGACGCCGAGTAACTCAGCGTCTGATCAAGCTCCAAGTTGTTGTACCCTCAGATTGTACTAATTCTACCAAAGAAAGATAAATAAATATACAAAAATATGAGCAGACGACAAAAAGGTGCAGACGAAAAGTTCGCAGAGACCAATTATCGGTGTTTCAAAGGATATGCCTGGTACCTATATGCCGGTTGTACCTATCATTATGCAAATGTACTCCATATACGTCTTTTGATGTCTGTATGGCTGCTTACCATTGCAAACATAGTAGGAAATGGAGCATTTGCTCGTAACGAGCAAATGCTTAAGTTTTTACAACGTTTTTAAAATCCCTTCAATATGGCACATATCTTTTGTTTAAATCCCATTTTATCCGATTATCTTTGGGGCTACGTCTAAATAAGCAAAATGGGAAAACGTTTAAAGGGAAAGAGTTGTTTCCACTGTAAGTCGTCTACCTCTCATTACAGAACCATGAAACAGTGGTGTGGAAATTCTTGTGCCGGCGCGGGGGACGGGGGACCCTATAAGATCGACGGCATGAACTGTCACGGCGATGAGCCCCATCTATTTTTCTGCCGTAACTCCGGCTGGACGAAAACTTATTCCTGTCCGGGAGAGGAAATTGGACTCCTCTGCCAACCATAGCGAGTCATGCATGCACGTGACTAACCCGCCGTACACCGAACAAGGACAATTCTTCCGCTATATATTGAAGTGTTTTATCTCTTTTTATACAGTTATTATTGCCGTCTGCTAGAATTGGCGTCTTTTTTTATTTTGAGCTTTGTTAGATTTGCGTCAAATTTGGTGAACCTTTTGTATGAGTTTCAAATACCATGGATCCAGGTCATATGATAAATGTTATCAATGTGATTCTTCATTTGATGAAACTCAAATTTAGTTTAACCCTTTCGCTCATCATATGCGACTCAAATCGACAATGCAAAAAATGAAGTCTCAGATCAGACGCCGCCTTTGAAGGACTTCACTTGTTTTGCAAAAACACGTAATCTGAATATTAGCACGAGCATGTTGTGTAAGTGTCAAATAATTTGGATTCATATCAAGCGCCGTGCGAATATATGAATATTCTAGTATTGTTAATGGTTAATCCCAAAGCAAACATAGTGTAAAGCTATTCAATGATTTGCCGAAAGTTGAAATGATTTTATCGTGTTTGCTATTTACATAATACATGTTGCTGCATTTGAATGGAAAAGCTTGGGCCACGTCACGCGAAAAGGGCCACTCGGACATATAAAAAAGTGCTGACTCAGCAATTTTTCAGCGCTATTATTCCAGCATCTAGATACGAATTTTACCATTTGTATTTATTTAAGGGTAGAATTTAATGTCCTCTAAGATTGCAAACAGTTCAGACCCTGACCAGCCGCCACATCAGTGGCGTGGCGACAGTTCTGGGGCTACACTGTTTGCTATGTCCGAGAGCCCCTTTTCGCGAGACGTCGGCCATTTAATGAACGGCTTTATCGGCTTCGCTCTAACTCGCTGCCTAGTCGGTTGCGATAATGACTATGGTATAAGCTGGTACAAATTCTCGCCAACCTCATGATGCGCTTTATAGGGCGCACCATCTGGTATTTTGAGGTTTTAAACCAGTTCGTACGCCATGTTCCTCCAAAACTTCGACTTAATTTGTCTCTGATTCGGTTGCGGTTCCGGTTTGAATAAGTTTCCGTTCTGCTTTTGTTGACGCAAGTTCAACTGAACCGAAGTCGCCTTATCAAATTTCAATTGTTATGTAGATTTCAAGTTCGTTTCAAACCTATAGTTCACACATTGGTTGTTTTGAATTATTTAGACATGTCATGTTTTATGTTAGTGTCATTAACCCCTTAACTGCCTAGAGCAACTATGCGCATGCGCAACAATTCGTTTACTTCATTTTCAAACTTCACAGAATAATCTAATGCTTAGAAAAAATATTGGCATAGTTTCAAATAGTTTGGATCCGGATGATATGCCGAGATGTTCGGCGTCTCATCCGGATCTTAGTTGTTTATTTAGACCATGGTTCGGGGTAAGCTGTTAAGCGGTTAATTAGATGAATATCGTATTGAATGATGTTATATATCAGTGTACTTTTGGAGGAACGCTATCATTATTTCCCATTTAAACACTAAATTGACACTAACGAAAAACAAAGTATACGAAAAATGACGATGTGCTTATTATTTTCAATATTTACGTGAACATGTATGACTCGGCGGCTGAACAATAAACTGTTTGAATAGGTTATAGATGTAGACACGCTTATCTTTCCCAACTAACAATTATAAATGGGCCGTTCTCTGGCAAAGGGGGTCTTAAAGTTAGTGTTTAAATGTGAAAGAATAGCGGGAATGTTTGACTGACAGGAATGTCACATGATAATCTGATTGCTTGAATTCCATGTTGTTTATACAATGTAACCTTATTATGTGGTTTTACAGTGGAAGGAACGCTATTCGTCCCCAACAACTTAACCCTTAGCCTGCTATTTGCGACTATGGTGATTTTTCAAACAGATTGATTCAAGATCAGACGCCGAGTAATTCGACGCCTGATCTGGTTCCAAGATGTTTGACACTCTGACTAAACGTGCAGTAAATTTGAAAGAAATCGGTCGGTGTTTAAAAATTGAAGCAGGCGATAAATCTAGGTGACGACATTTTTGTAACAGACTAAGGTTTAAGTTTGAGACACTTAGGAACTGATAACATGTACACACGGGTTAGATCCAGATCAGCCACCGAGTCACTCGATGTCTAGTCTTGCTCCAAACTGTTTGACACTCACAAAATATAAAATCTTCATAAAATGAATAGAATATCGTCAGTTTTCATATTACATGGATGTGCATTTCGTCTTAGTTACGGAAGCGTTAAAACGGTAGAAGAAATAGCGTCTCTTCTTCTGTAATTGTTTACATTTGAGAATCAATGATTTATATGAACGAACATTGCTATAGGTATGGCTTTTCAATACTGAAACTAATTCAATTTTACGATTTTACCGATTTTGATCCGATTCGCTCCAAGTCGGTTGTGGTTTAATATTGCTACAAACTGGTTCAAACTCCCATAGACTACATTATGTGCTAAAAAAACGCACCATGCGGATTTTGGTAGTGTTGAATCGCTTCAAACGCAATGTCCCTCGAAAACGATCATTCTGATTGAATTCGCAAGTCGGTCACGGTTATTTCCTTTTAATTTAAGTAGTTTCCGTACTGTACATAATTATTTTTACTGCACACATGTTATAAAGCATTTGTATTGTATTGGTTCTGTCGTGTACCAACTATCAACAGCTATTTCAGCTTCATAAACAATAACGCATATCAGACTTAAATAGTTAAATCAAGCTAGTTTTAGTAGAAACAAAAGGCAAGTACGACTTCTCTCAAAACATATTTTCTCAAGGAAACTCCACATGTTCGGGTTTGTGGGGTTAAACTATTTCGCCCCAGGAAAATATATCTTACCCGTCAATTGCAGATACAGTGTAAACACGTTTTTCTAAAGACATTTAGCACTGTCAACCTGGGGCCGTATTCATAAAACTCCTAAGGAAAATCTCATACTTAAAGTGAAAATTTCAAATGCAGATTTCTCTTTTTGTCCCACAATACTTCAATGAGACGTAGTTTTTGATAAGCATGCAAAGTTTCATTGAAGTATAATTGAAAATAAATTGGTAATCTGCATTCTAAATTTTCACCTAAGTTTGAGGATTTCCTTAGGAGCTTCATGAATACGGCCCCTGTACACACATGTTTCAGACAAATGAGACGACGAGTACTCCGCGTTTGACCTGGCTTCAAATATCATGCGCTTAAAATAATGTAATATTTAACAAAAGTCAACAACTGGTCAGTACTCGGTGACAAGCACGTTAGTAACAAAAAGAATATCGTTCATATATGTATGAGATGTACAGGGTAATTGTATTTTACAGTGTGAGATCGAATTTTATTTCATCGAGTGGGAAGCAAAGGCGAGGCCTAGAGTGAAAACACGAATTTTACTTCCCATGAGTGAAATAAATATAAGATCTTACACAAGTTGTCGTTTTAGATAAGCTTTTCTTAAACAAGTCCAAAGGCTCGCTTAATACCATGTTATTCTAGACGATCTTAAGAAAAGATTATCTTAAAATACAAAGAGTGAAAGATTCTTTTTATCACATCTTTTTACACACGTGTAAGATAAGGAAATTCGTGACGGTTGTATTAACCCGGAAACAACGAATGCTATGTGATAACACTTGATATTACACCGTCTCGTACACTCATTATATTTCTTACATGCATCTTCTTGAAATGAAAAGTTTAGTCAGTTATAAATAAGAAAAAAGAACCAGCTATTTTAATCACCTGTATGCTTATCACACATGTCTTTGCTTACACAGATCACTTTTTCATTGACTAGCAGGATAATCTGATAACTTGAATTTCAGTTTGCTTATACAATGTAACCTTAATATCTGGCTACACAGTAGAAAAAACGCTATTGGTCTGGCTCCTAACTGTTGAACTCTCACACAAATAAAATCTTCAAAAATGACTAGAAAATCATCGATTTGCATATAACATGAATGTGCATTTTATTTTCATCACAGCATCGTTAAAACGGTGAAAAATAGCATCTTTTCTTCTGTTAAAGTTTACATGTTGTGTCAATTATGTATTTGTAAATAATAATATTAGCACACATTTCACTCCGGGTAGAGTGTGGTTAAATATTGCGTACAACCCGATTAAAAAACTCTCAAAGATAGCATGATGTGTTTTGGAATGAGCACCATGCGGCTTTTGAAAGTTTGAACCGTTCGTACGCTATATTCCCCGAAAACGGTCAAGCCGACTGATTCGGTTCCGGTTCGGTTTCGATTTTCATTTAAAGGCGTTTGCGGCAGTTACAAATCTCGGCTCTCGCGAGAGTTACGTGACACCGGTTTACGAGTGTTTCATACATGTTAACATATTTTTAAATAGTTTGTATAAATATTTGTTTCTTGTTACTTGATTTATTAAATGCAATGTGAAAAATGCAAATGCATTTTTCACATTGCATTTATCTTATCGTTTTTATGATTGTAATGGTAAATGGCCCTATATGGTTCTAAGCCGTAGAAAAATGTGAATTTGGTCACTAGAAAAGAGTCAATCGGTGACCCCTAGTTTTTATTTCATATTTCATCAAGTATTTGCAAGGTCTTTCAAACTACAAAGTTAAAACAAAATTTATTATTTAGGAAAACAAAAACCTTACTGCCGCTAACGCCTTTCATAAGTTTCCATTCTGTACATTAATGTGTTTACTGCTCACATGTTATAAAACATTCGTATTGCATTTGTTATGTCGTGTATCAAATATCTACAGCAAGTGCAGGTTCATTAACTTGAACACATATCTGACTTAGATAATTATATCAAACTAGTTTCAGTAGAACCAAAAGGCAAGTACGACTTCTCTCAAAACATCTTTTTCTCAAGAAAACTCCACATGTTTGGGTTTGTGGGGTTAAACTATTTCACCTCATAGTTATTCTTTACGTATCAATTGCTTACGTATCAATTGCATATACTGTGGAAACAACGTATTTCTTGAACATCTAAGGCGTTAGAAATTAAGCACTGTCAACCTGATCACGCATGCTGGAGCCAAACAGACGACCAATACTCCTTGTCTGATCTGGCTCCAAATATCATGCCGTTTATAGTAATATTATATTTAACAAAAACCAACCGTTTGACAGTGTTCGCAGACAAGCGCATTCGTTAAAAAGAATAGCGTTTATGTCTGTATGAGAGAATATCATTTTATAGGTAGACTCCGTTATTTAATCACTTGTATGAATATCACATGTCTTTGCTTACACATGTATTTGCTTGTTATTAACTGCCAGGATAATTTCATTGTGTTAATACAATGTAACCTTATTCTGTGGTTGTACAGTGGAAGGAACGCTATTCGTCTCCAACTTACTTGTTAGATACCGGGAACTGATAACATGTACACATGGGATGGATCCAGATCAGTCACTGAGTCACTCGGTGTCTGATCTGTCTCCAAACCGTTTGACACGTACACACATAAAATTTCAAATTACCTAAAAACTCATAATGTTTCATATTACATGAATGTGCATTTCCTTTTCGTCACGGCATCATTAAAACGGTAGAAATAGCGTATCTTCTTCTGTAAATGAGTACATTTTTGTGTCAACTATATATTTGTAAATAATTATATGAGCGTACATTGCAATAGGTATGCATTTACAGTACTGAAACTAATTAAATTGACGATTGTACCGGTTTCGCTCCGATTCGCTCCGGCGCGTCTGTGGTTAAATATTGCGCACAAATTGATTAAAACTCTCAAAAACCACATGATGGATTTTATAAAGCGCATAATGCGTTTTTGGACAGTTTGAACCCAATCGTACGCCATATCCTAAAACAACGGGCATGCCTATTCGATTCGCCTCTGATTCGGTTTCGGTTCGATTCCGATTTCAATTTAATTAGTTCCCGTACTGTACAGTACTAATGTTTACAGCACACATGTTAAAACACATTTTTAGCTCACCTGAGTATAATCAGGTGAACTATTGTGATCGGTCTCCGTCTTGCGTACATCGTACATTGCATTAGTATGTTATAAGTCTACAATTTCTTTAAACATTATATCCTCTAAACCACTATATGGAATTTTACAAAACTTCGTTTGGATAAAAGTAATCCTTGGACGGTCGCCTTTCAAAGTTGTTCAAAAAATTCAATAACATGAAGAACTCGGGCTGTCATGGCTAACAAAGAGAAAAACTTTACAAATAGTCGTCTCTGAAACAGTTAATTTATAATAAAACTAATTGATCCTTGGTTGGACCTCTATCACAGTTGTTCAAATAGTGATGATATGTCAACAAAACGTGGCCGCCAGAGGCTGGCCAATTTTCCTTGTACGGGTTTATAGAACACCTTGAAAAAGTTCTTCTCCCAAATGTGTGGTGTTTTGACTTCTATCAATATTCAAAGAATGGTGATATTCTTTAAAAATAAAACACCATTGCTAGAGTCAGGGCGAGTTTTTCTAATATGGCTCTATAGAAAACTTTGAAAATAATATTTCAATGGCCCAATTTCTTATTAATTTCACCGAAATGATCTTTGGGTGGACCTCTACCAAAGTTGTCCAAAGAATGATTATGTGTCAAAACATGGCGACATCGGCGGGACCAGTTTTCCTTATATGGAGTTATACATGTACAACACTTTGAAAATATTTTACTCCAAAACCACTAATCCACTTTAAAATTAATTTCGAATTAAGAATCTATTGGTGCCCCTCTACCGAAGT
This sequence comes from Macoma nasuta, assembly GCA_032359355.1. Taxonomy (NCBI): domain Eukaryota; kingdom Metazoa; phylum Mollusca; class Bivalvia; order Cardiida; family Tellinidae; genus Macoma; species Macoma nasuta. The sequence goes on along the minus strand of JAULCE010004794.1, from coordinate 4,488 downwards.
TATTCCATGTATAATTGTATGTCAAAACATGGCCGCAAGAGTCTTGGCGAGCCGATTTTACATATGCTATACGCCTTATTCAAGTAGACCATAATGCATTGCGGTTTCAGGACCCAAGATAACGTGCGTATTTAAAATGTTAATATCCCTATTTATTCACAAAACCATATGGAGTGTGCACTCATTAGAATCGTCTTTCCCAAAGAAAATGTTGACATTGACATAGGCGAAAGTAAACCAGAACTCACTATGCCGCAAATCATTATTGTCTACTAGAAAGTCGAGAACATGCACATATTATTTCCCAAGTTCTTTCATAACTCTTTCATCAGCTGAGCGATATGTGACCATCAAGGTATTCTTGGTATTGTATTTGTGTCGTTGTGTACCCACTAACGTAAGCAATTTTAGCTTCAACAACCATAACGCATATCTGACTTAGATACATATATATAATATACAAGTATTTGTAAAATGAAATGTCGAATATGACTTCTCTCAATACTTCCTTTATCAAGAAAACTCGACAGGTTTTTGTTTGTGTTTTATGTTTAAATATTTCACATCAGGATTATTCCTTACGCGCCAATTGAAGATACAGGGGGATAAACGTTACTCTTTAACATCTAACGCGTTAGACATTGCGCATTGCCAACATGTATAAACATTTTGGAGCTAAATCAGACGCCGAGTACTCCGTTTCTTATCTAGCTCCAAAGAGTTTGCCACTGCAGGTTATAAACAGTAAGGAATTGGTAATATTTCCATATTACACGCATTTGTCTTGCGTTAGCGTTACGCCAGCGTTGAAACGGTTAATAATAGCGTTTATTCCACTGTACTTCATGTTTACAAATCGATGGCTTGGTGTAAAACTACATTTGTGAAGGAGTTACAATAGTTTTGCACCAATCCATTGCAATGGAAGAGTCAAGAGTGCATAACCCTTTACTCAATAGAAGCGCCTTTTAGGCCTCTACAACTTATTACTTTTGAAAACATTGTAGGAAATGGAGCATTTGCTCGTTACGAGCATGAGCTCCATTTCCTACACTGTTTTCAATACAGTTAAACATGGTTTTTCTTTTAGCCTATTTTCATATTTTTGATCAGATTCTTTCCTTGTGGATTAGTCTAGACATATGGGCCACGTCACGCGAAAAGGGGCATTCGGACAAAGCAAACAGTGTAGCCCTAGACCAGCCGCCACGTCACTGACGTGGCGGCTGGTCAGGGTCTGCACTGTTTGCAATCTGAGAGGGCATCCAAGTTTACCTTTAAATGAATAAAAATGGTAAATTTCCGGCCTAGATGCTGGTATAAAAGCGCTGAAAAAGAGCTGAGTCAGCGCTTTTTTATATGTCTGAGTGCCCATTTTCGCGTGACGCTGCCCATATAATTTGCATACTAGCAAAGAAGCAGGTCAAAATCTCCTGCCAATACTTATGATAGAATAAACTTTCAAAATGAGCTTTGTTTTAGGCATGTGACCTCGACACACCTATTAATTACTCATTAAAATCAATATTTGATAAGGAAACTTTCCAGTCTCTCATGAAATAACATTATGTTTGTTTATAGCAATTATGAAATACTGTTTTACACTTATTCTCCAAATAATATTTTGATTATAAAAGTTCATTTCCCTGAAGAAGAGTACACGTATTTACCAAATGACTTTTTTTGAAGAGGAGATTTTTATGGATGCACTGCTTAGAAGAAACCAAGATGTGCATAGTACAAACACTTTGATAAGTGCTATGATTATGAGTGGCCACAACATTCCTTTGGAATACCAATGGCTAGAAGACTCGTAAGTTAATTGTAAGTTCATGTTGCACAATGTCAGTTCAAACTGAAATTGGGTACATGTGAAGTTGAGGCCAAGTAACAGACATACTGCAAAGTGTCCAAAGTATTGATATTTGGATGCTGTTTCTTAAATGTCAATCTACTAATTAATATTACAGGCAAGTGAATGAAAAATGATTTTGTAACTTTTCAGATTTAGTTTTTATTAAGACCACCGATTACTGGGTCAAGGAGTCGGATTACAGTCATTACGTCAAACTACCACTTCGTCAAACTGAGAATATATATCATTTCTATATAAGCAAAAAGTCACTACGTCAAAAGGCAAACTGATAGTGGACAAACAATGGCGGGTTGGGTATGACTAAGTAAAAGGGTCCGACTAATTAATTAGTAGCACGCTACATCATATAAATAGGGAAGATCAGACGCCGGGTAACTAGTGATCTAGTTCAAATCTACAGGTTCTAAACTTGTCAGCCCAGAAAGGTAGTAATTGAACCGTTTGTTTGTGTGTTTTTTATTCTGATCAGGCACCGATTATATCAGCGTCTGATCCAGTCGAGGTCCCAACCTTATGAACAATTTTGTTTTTAAATGTTATATATTTAGCCAGATATCAAGGTTCTACCTGCTTTATATTTCTGTTTATTTACTGCATACCTACTACAAATATGCATTTTAATTGTGTCGTTACAAAAGAAATGTTCATGTGATTGGGAATCAAACTGTTTCCACGAAAATGAGTGAGCACTAAATTTTTTAATGTGGTCATTCAGCACAGTTATTTCAATAAGTTGTGCAGACAATTATCACCTAATCAAGTGTGGTATATATCAAATTTCCAGTTTGAGGAAGTGACAACCCCTGTTGTTCATAAATCTCAGTTTGACAAAGTGGTAGTTTGATGTACTGACTGCCATCCCATGATAGTAGCTCCCTTGTCTATGCTCAACATTTAAAGGGTAGTTCTAGGAGTTGGACTGGTCAGCCTGGTGTCAGAATAAAGTGACTGGGTGAAATATTATACCAGTTTTACGTCTTTTGACAGTATTTCAGTCATTTCCCGACGCCAGGCTAATTACTAGTGGAGGAAGACCCCGGAACTGTCTTGAGTTGCACAGACGGGCAACTGAGTAGAGCCACTGACCTACTGCACGCAGCCAGAAAGCTTCCTCACATAAAGATTTTCACACCTGGCTAGGATAAAATTCACAGTGATGAGTGGCCAAGTAATTGCAAGTCAGAGATATAACCACTCAGCCACGGAGACCCCCAGTAAACTCTTAGCATGCCAGCAGTGGATTTATCTGCCCAGGGATAGCCTATGCAAACAGTTTGGATCCAGATCAAGCCAAATAAAATGTTGGGCTTGATCTGAGGTCCAAACTGTTTGACAAATTGATTCTATTTCTGCAAAATGACAAAGAAAATATGTATTACAAATCATTTGAGATAACAATTTTAAGTTCAAAAGTTACCCAGCATGCAAAGAGTTAATTTATATATAGATGCAAATGTCAAACCCCAAAGTAGCTGAATGTTTTGTTATTGCCAAGTCTAACTTGTTGGGACTTGTGCGGCTGTACTAAAATTTGCCAAATAGGAAAATAGCTCAAATGTCTATTTTGGCAGACTAATGAGCAAATGCTCTATTTTTAGCTCACATGAGCATGCTAAGGTGAGGTATTGTGATCGGTCTCCAACCGGCATCTTGCATATGTTGTAAATTGTATGTCTCCTCTGAAACAACTGGATGGAAGTTGACAAAACTTGGCTGGGATGTTCCTTGTAGGATCCACTTCTAAAAGTTGTTCAAAGAATTCCATTCCATGAAGAACTCTGGTGGCCATGGCAACCAAAGTGAAAAACTTTAAAAATCTTCTCCTCAAAAACTATTTGTTGAATTTAAAAATAATTTCTCAGAAATGATCATTAGAAGAACCGCTACCAAAGTTGTTCAAAGAATGTGGCCGCCAAGGGCATGGCCAGTTTTCCTTATATGGCTATATAGAAAACTTTGAAAATCTTCTCCAAAACTATGTTTCCATTTTCAAAATAATTTCACAGAAATGGTCCTTAGGTGGACCTCTACCAAAGTTGTTCAAAGAATTATAAATGATATGTCAAAAAACATGGCTACCAGGGACAGGCCAGATTTCTTTTTATGGCTACATTAGTTTCAATAAGCATCCAGTTTTCTTTATATGGCTACTTAGTTTTCAATAATCAACCAGCCATTTTCAAAGAAAGGTTCCTTGGGTAGACCTCTACCAAATTTGTTCAAATAAAATGATTATATGTTAAAAAACATGGCCGCCAAGGGCAGGATCAACCAGTTTTCTTTATATGGCTATATAGAAAACTTTGGAAATCTTCTCCTCCAAAACTCTTGGTTTGTTTTAAATTGATTTCATAGAAATTATCCCTGGGTGAACCTCTACTAACGTTGTTAAAAGAATGATAATATGTTAAAAAAACATGGCCACGTACCAGCGGTGGCCAGTTTTCCTTAAATGGCTATATAGAAAACTTAAAATTCTCTGGTCCATTTTCAAATTAATTTTACGGTTTTTTATATCGCTTAAATCAGGTGAGCAATATAGGACCATTAGGTTTTTATTTTTTATTTTTTATTTTCGGCTCATCCAATTTTGACTTATTAACGCGGCCGCG
>JAULCE010004683.1:0-14390 GCA_032359355.1 Macoma nasuta | reverse complement strand
TGATTTAGTCCGCTAAAATATTTTATTTGAAAATAGTCCCAACCGACAATTTTAAATATGGCGCCGAAAGAGTTAACTCGATTTATACTGCTATAGTGAACCTTGTTGGGTTCGCTTCAATTTCGCTAAAACTATAAAATGAGTGTCCAGCAGCTTTGAGCCGGTTCAGACGACTAGCTTCTCGGCGTCATATCCGGATACCAAGCTGTTTGTGCAAGCCATATGGTCGCGATTGGGGTTATTAAGGGTTGATGTTTTTCCTCGACTTTTCTCGGAACTGTTGCCACAAAACGACATTGAGGATGCTGTACCAGCCACCGACTTTTTGATTCTCGAGCTGAGATCTTGCTCTGTTTCATATGTTCAACTTCAAATCGAACTTATTGTTATAACTTATGCACTAAAGTTTGCAGTCAAAACTTAAGTGCAGTGGCAATATACTCAAATGAGTAAATCTAAAGCTAATTTTTTTAGATTGAGCAAAATCTCAACTTGAGATGTGTCAGTGAGCCAGGCCTGACCTGGGGGTTCACTGTTTGCCGCATCATATGATCAATCATAAGGCATATATACATTGTACAGGTGACATCGTACATGAGTCGAGCTAAAAAATAATGACTTGGAAAACAGTGTAGACCCAGCCAGTCTAACCACAGCGTCTCCAACGCGACGTCTTATCAGCGTAGCCTATACTCTAATTAAACTTATCAAATTGAAAAAAAAAATTGACGTCTATCCCTCCAGTGTAAAACCCTATTTAAGTGTCACGTTGGACAAGCTACAACCGATTTGGGTATTTAACACAATATTTGCAGCATGTTATTTTATGGCACACTTTCGTTATATATATTTTACACTGAACGCTTTACTGCACATAAGCGCTTTTACACGCCCCTGTAGCAGACGACTATATTGAAAACATTGTGGGAAATGGGAAAACGATCAATGATCCATTTCCTACAATAATTTTCAAAATAACTCAAAAGATGTCATTTCCCTCAAGTTAATTGCAGACGACATTTAGAAATACAGACACCGAAATCCTTAAGGATTACGCTATATACTGGACCATTTATTTGCAAATATATAATTTCTCTTTTGCATAAAGATTGAGCGAAAATGGCAGGATGTTATACTCGTCACTGAAACAACGCGATATTTAAGAAGGTATCCTTGATTTATTTGAAGAAATTGAATAAAATTTATGGCTGTCTTTGCACTGAAGTGCCGGAAGTTTTAAATCCAGGAAGCTGAGGATCGATCAGAATGGCATTACGTAACATTGAACGATACTCTTTCTTCCACAATCTATTCTAGACTAATCCACAAAAAATAATCTGAGGAAAAATATGAAAATCTAAACCAACAACAGATGCCATTTTTAAAGGTATTGAATTCATTGTAGGAAACGGGACATTTGCTCGTTACTGCAAATGCTTAATTCCCCACAAAGTTTTCAGTAACCGCCATTTACAGTAGCACTAACCGGTGACGGAAAGGCTTAACCTTTTATTACTCATGCTATTTTTAAACCGATTCACAAGAAAGTAACCAGGTTAAAAGGATAAATAACTAAGAACATAAAACATTTGAATTTTAAATACATGTAGTTTGAAAATATTGTGAGAAATGCAATATTTGCTCATAACAAACAAATGCTTCATGTCTAACAATAATTTGGAAGACTGTTATGTAAAAAACCGTTATTATACTAACCTTTGCGAACAGCGTGGTGCTTGATCATGCGCCGAGTAACTGGGCATCTGATCAAGTTCCAAGCTTGTTTGACACTCTGATTGCACTTATTCTACAAAAGAAAAATAAATATTTATAAATAAAAACAGGCGACAAACAATGCAGACGAAAATATTGCAGACGACAATTGTCGGTCTTTCAAACGATAAAGCATCATATGCACCTGTTAATTCTGATGTTTATGTAACTTGCGATGAACGCAATGATATTTCTATTTACAGGCAATGATAGATTTGATACGAATTCGTGGAAAAAGAAACAGGTATGTCCTATATATATCCTTTGTAGGTAGTATTACATGTACAACATTCTCATATAATTCATACACACACTATGATCAAAAGTAAAATATAGTCGAAACTCGACATGGGCGGGGGCACTCGGGCATATAAAAAAGTGCGAACTCAGGTCTTTTTTCAGCGCTATTATTCAAGCATTTAGTTGTGAAATTTACAATTTGTGTATTCATTTAAAGCTAGAATTAGATGTCCTCTAGTATTGCAAAAAGCGCAGACCCTGACCAGTCACTGACGTGGCGGCCGGTCTGGTGCTACACTGTTTGCTATGTTCGAGTGCCCCTTTTCGCGTGACGTTGCCCATATGTCGAAGTTTACTGGGCTATTTTTATACGTTCGAATTACACAAAGTTCGAATTCGATTCGGCATCAAACATTAATCGATGACTTGGTGCAAATCTAGTGTAACTCCTTCACAAATGTTAAGGAGTTACACTAATTTTGCACCAAACCATCGAAAACTGTTAGTGTAGTCATTCTTTTAATTTTCCATATTACTTGCGTTGCGTTCGTGTTACTTTGTTTTAGCGGTTCACCGATAAAGAGTAGCAAATTTCACACTGTATCAAAATGTGTTCAGCAGTGAAAATATACTATAGTAGGTTGCTAAAACGTGTCCCCAACAGCGAAATAGATTGATCCAAAATACGGATTTTGAGCAAGTTGACTTTGAAAATACAGCCTCGAATGTGGTTACAACCCTTTCACAGAATCGTATTCTCCCATTTTTTAAGTCACCCTCTTCTTATTTTTCAATGCACTTGGGCGATTTATTAACCAGCGCCAAGATTGCGTTCTGTTTTATAAATGATGAGCTCTGGAAAAGATCGCTATAAAGAATATTGAACATTGAACACAGTTCCCTCAGTGATTTTGCCCAGAAGTATAGACCTATATAGACCGACATCAATTGCTGGATATCCAGTCCAGAGATAAGTGTCTTCAGTAAAACCTCTCTAATCCGGACACTCTTTAAAAAAAACCGAATGTGCTGCAGATGGCTACTAAATGTAGGCTGAAATTAATACAGACAGCTCCCATAAGAACTTTTTGCATTACTTTATGTCTACATTAAGTGGTAACCTGTCTTAAAACACATTTAGTCGTAGCTCTATTTCCGGATTAGAGAGATTTTACTGCACACTCTTATGAAGGGCACAATCGGCTCTCGTTCAGCTCGAAGTACGTGGTAATATTTTTTTTATAATTTCGAATTACCCGTTCAAATTACAAATTACCGCCATTCTTAACATAGTTACATATATTGAAGCATACTTCATGTTTATGCACGTGAAAAATCAGTTTATTACCAGTTGACACTCGTTATCTAGAAGTGGGATGCCGGATACGCTGTTTATAAGCTCGAATCACCCGAACATACTAAGAATTAATTCGAATTTCGCGTATTTGGAACGTATACAATATTTCTTTCAAAACGTTTCTCTCCCGCATCTCTCTATGCTCCCGTGTTCTGTCCTCCGTTTTGCTCGCGACTTCTAGTGTCTTCTAGAGGAGCCGTACCCCAACTTCGACACGTACCAACAAAGCATATCCTTTGAAATACCGACAATTGTCGTCTGCTGCGATATTTTCGTCTGCAAATTTTGTCGTCTGCTCATATTTATACATATATATATTTAATTTTTTTGGTAGAATAATTACAATCTGAGTGTCAAACAGCTTGGAGCTTGACCAGACGCCGAGTTACTCGGCGTCTGATCAAGCTCCAAGCTGTTTGCAAAGGTTACTAAATTACACTTTTTACGCTACAGTCTTCCAAAGGATATAAATATACCCGTGTTTGTGATTAAGATTTTACTTTCGATAAAAGCATGTCTTTGACTTAATCGAGTTCGAGATAGTAAGGTTTTTGCTATAATGTATTTCCACAGACAGTGCGTTTAATTAAGAATGTGTCATGTATTTTGCGTGCGATAATATTTGCGTTTCCTTTTCAAATGGAAAATAGCCATAACTGTCACTTTATAGATTATGAAAATTTAGGTAGGGAAGAGATTTCATCGCTAAACGATGTACAAATTACCACCGTTTTCAACATTATTATTTAAATGTTCTTCGTGTTTATTTACTTGGAAAAAGTGTGTCAGTTTGTATACAGTCGACTTGCGATATCTCTTAGTCGAGTTCATGCTTTAATCGAACCTTAAATCTGAACCAAAACATAGAGCTTCTGGATACGTTAAGGGAATGTTTTTATTTGTTCGAATAACACGAAGTTCGAATAACACGAAGTTCGAATTTAGTTCGAACTTCGTGTTATTCGAATTTATGAAACTAGTCCCGTCAACTCCAACACAACGGAGCTCGACTGTATTATGTTTTGAATTAAAAGCACCTCAATATGGGTCCCTCAATATAGAGAGAACGCTTAATGCATTTGTAATTGTAACACATGATTTGTGTGAAGCGTGCATGCTATTTGGCCGTTGAACGCTTTTTAGTAATGACAGTTACAATGACCTTATAGACAGATGTGTTGCACCGTTCTTAAATTAAAAAAAATATCTCGCTCCGAGTGTCACAGAAAATCCTAACTTGAACTGAAGTCACCTGTCCTGAGTGGTCATCTTATAAGATATTATAGCGACTCTAAACAACAGGTGGTCGCTTAATGCAGAATGAAAGTAATGCTGAAAGCTCTTTAAAGAGCTTTCAACACTACTTTCATTCTTCATTAAACGACCACCTGCCTTAAAAGACAACACACACCTCATTTTTTGAGTGGCCGCTTGATAATACACATGTTCGACTGTAGTGTATTTTCCGGATTAGTCGGTGTCTGATCAGAGACTTCACCTTTTGCAACATTATTCCTATGGTAGAGGATCCGATAAACCCAACAATAATGTTTATTGTATAGCGGCTTTTAGATTGATATATCAATAGCGTATGACAAAAAATCGCCTGACACATTTGTCAATAATTGATGTTGCAGCTATTAGCTTAAAGGAACAGTAATAAGTAAAACCCCATAATGCGACCACTTAAAACATCCCTTATGGACAGCCATAGAGACACGAGGTGGCAGATCGAGAGTAATGCAGAAAGTTCACATAGGAGCTTTCTTCACTACTGGTGATTTCACTTTAGCTAGCCCCTGTCCTTAGGGATCATCATGTCGCATTAGAGAGGTTTTACTGTAATAAAGCATCATTATATACAGTCAAAACTCGATTGTTGAAGTCGGAGTTGAGGGACTAATTTTATAGGCAAAAAGGGCGTAGAATTGTCTTTACCGAGTTTGAAAAAACGAGATTCGACTGTATATGACTGAATTGAACAAGTTTTGTTTCACATGCAAAGTATGGCATTGAATTTCGTATTTGTAATATAAATATGTCTACCATTTTCTACAATGTGAGATCTGGAATCCATATTTGAGTTTCAATCAAATAGTGTAGTCTAAGACTGGTCCCATGATATGGGTTTCGGACGCGCCAATTCGTTTTTTTGTTCGATTCTGTTATATATTATATTAACTCTGTCGCTGTAATTTTAAAAAAAAATGACGCCTGCTACAAGTTTTAGATAAGATATTTTTACGAGAAGAAAATCAAATGTATGTAGGAGTCAATTTACAGTTTCCGATACCTCTTTAATTATACTTATTTACATGGCAAAAAGTGAAGTCCCTGATAATGCGGCTGATTTGGAACTGTACTATTTTGTAATGGTGCCATTTTGCGACATTTTCAGCGAAATAGTCGATCGTAAACTAGTAACAATTGACATTTTAAATTTGGCGCCACCTGAGTTAACATTTAATCATTTGCTAAAATGTCGTCTGCTGCATTTGTTTTTAACCCTTAGCCTGCTAGTCGCGACTAAGGTGATTATTCAAACAGCTTGGATCCAGATGAGACGCCGAGTAAATCGGCGTCTGATCTGGCTCCAAGCTGTTTGACACTAAGACAATAGGTTCACCAAATTTCAAGAAAATCGGACGATATTCAATAATGAAGCAGACGACATTTTCAGCAGACGACAATTTTCACAGAAGGCTAAGGGTTAAGTTGTTTGCAACATTTGCCACAACTTCCTAAGTACATGCAGTTGGAAAAGAGTAAGTATATTTTTCGATATCTGTCGAATGGTGTCTTCGACTCTCATTGTTTATTTCTAAAGCGATTTTTCGCTGAACAAATGTTCTGTAGTTATGGATCTCAATGGTAATGTTATTAAGTAAGAACCATTTTTTTTATAGAAATAAGTTGATGAGCTCTGTGTGTTCCTTATAATATTCTGAAAAAAAAATTAATAAAAGCTTAGACATGAAATACTAGTAATTGCATTCGAATTTTAAGTAATTCGAACTAATATAAAATACTCGTATCTTCGAAGCAAAAACATACATTTTTCGTTAACCCCTTAGATCTACCTCACAGAAACGCCTTTCCACGCATAAGTACAAAACCTTTAAAATAAATTTGGAAAATGTAGTATTTGCTCATAATGAGCAAATGCTCCATTTGGCGCAATCTTTTCAAAACATTCAAAATCGGCATTGTTGTTTCCATTAGATATGCATCCTTTTCACCAGATGCTTCCGTAGGGAATGAATTTTAAAATAGTATATAAGGTTAAGGGTTAAAAGAATTCGACATAACCGTGTTCTACTGTACGTTTAATATATCAGTTGGTTTTGTTTCCAGTTTCATATCACGTATACGAGGGTCATTCAGAAAGTTCTAAGCCTCTCCATGATAGTGTCGGCGTAGAATGATATTTTTGTTACGGAAGCATACTATTAATTTATGAGGTCATACGTTCTGTGGAGGAGTATTTGTGGGATCAGGATGCAAACTTCTACCGAAGGGGATTGCAATGCTCGAACCTCGCTGGACTAAGTGTATTGATGTTAAGGGGGACTGCATTGAAAAATAGTAAAAGACTGGCTAGAGCTTTCTGAATGACTCTCGTACCCTCTTGTATCTATATGTAGATCTAAATAAGGACCAGATTACGCTGCCCACTGTTAAAATGTTCGTCTTCTCATTATACCCCTAACACCTGTGGTGGAGGCTATATAAGAATTACCATGTCTGTCCGTCGTTCGGTCGGTTGGTCGGTCCGTCGCGGGCCATCGGGACAAATGAAAATTGGAGCATTACTCCTAAACAACATTACCTAGAAACACAAAATTTGGTGTGCGTATGTATATCTTGGTGAGCCGAAGTGTATACATATACCAAAACAAGGACACTGTGATCTTGACATTGACCTGTGACCCATATAATATGAAAACATTGTCCAGGCTATATTTTCTTACTTATATGCCCTTGATATACATGTATTAAACTTTGTTACACTGATACATCTTCGGAAGGCGGTCTGTCATGTTTCAGTATTAGGTTACTGCGACCTTGACCTTTGACCTGTATAATATAAAAACTTTGTCCAGGTTTTAACTCCTAAACAACGATACCTAGAAACACAGAATCACTGTGGCATTGACCTTTGACCCTTGACCCATATAATATAAAAACATTGACCAGGCCATATTTTCTTAATTATATGACCTAGAAAAATTAAACTAAGTACACTGATGCATCTTAGGAAGCCAGTCTGTCATGTTTCAGTATTAGGTCACTGCGACCTTAACCTTTAACCTATATAATAGAAAAACTCTGTCCAGGCTATAACTCCTATGCGGCATTACATAGAAACACAGATTTTGGTGTGTGGGTGCATTTTGGTGAGCCGGAGTGTCATGTACCAAACCTTGATCACCATGATCTGACCTTGATCTTTGACACATATACTATGAAAACTTTGCCCAGGCCATATTTTCTTAACTATATACTCTAGAGACATTAAACTTGGTACACTGTTACATCTTAGGAAGGCGGTCTGTAATGTTCCAGTATCATTGACCTTTGACATTGACATTGACCTTTGACCTATATAATAGAAAAACTGTGTCCGGGCTATAACTTCAACACATCATTACCTTAAAAAAAACGGGTGTGTTGATGCATCTTGGTGAGCCGGAGAGTCAAGTACAAAAACTAGGTCATTATGATACTTCCCTTTGACCCATATAAGACAATTTTTTGTCCACACCATAATTCCTTAAATATATGCCATAGAGTGAGGTTTGTATGTTTAAAGGTGAACTGTATTCATTGTAGGAACGAGAAAGGTCAAGATCACTAGTTCACTACCACCTTTTATTGACAAAATGTATATATTAATAATTTCACTACTCCGAACAAATATTACGTTGTGGGGGTATCAATCACCTTCAGTGATAGTTCTAGTTTGTCTGTGTGCTTTTTAATGGCGCCCAGTATACTTCTGATTTTGTGAAATTATTGCTTGAACGTCAATCAGCTTAAAATCCGGATCAGACACGTAGTAACTAGGCGTCTGATTTGTATGCAAGTTGTTTGCAATTACCATTAAAATTTTGAATAGCAGGCTAAGGGTTAAGATCTTTACAAAATAAATGACACAATTAAATATTGTGTAATTGATACTTTGATTCATAGTAAGATATCCTCAGGGCTACACTTTCCCCATATGTATTGTTTGTAAAAGTGAATGAAAAAGTATTGAAGAAAACCATCAGTAAACTCTTAATCTGATTCATGAATCCTGTTTCAATCAAAGCATTGAAAGTGCTTTCAGCACGTGGCTTACAGTCAAGGCAGTATGCTTTGAAAACATATGACCCCTTATAATTCAAGAGATAAATCGATGAGAAAAGTTATTTTTATGTCACTTAAACAACTGGAAAAGCAGGAATAAACTAAAGATGCATAGTTATGAGAAGGTTTAGTCAAAATTGTTGAAAATTTGTTTCCTGAGGAACCTATCTTTCTCAGATAATGTACCTTTTGCAACAATTTAACTCCGCGTTATGATCAAATTCAAGAATTGAGAATGCAGAGTTCATGGTAATCATGTGTGTGAAGTATTTATATTGATAATATTAATATGAACATAAATCTACTCTAGTCATTTAATGCTAGAACACTATTTAGTGGGTATTGAAAATAATCGTGGGACTTGTGGGATGCGAACCCACGCCAGTATGTTACTTCTACCAAAACGTCAATACAATGTGAACACACTTAGCCAACTGAGCTAACCGGACTATTATGAAACAATTGAGATTACTTAAGACACATTGTTGACTCCATAAACCTATACTTCATATCGAAAGGAAAACGAAGATTCGTTTCCGACTGTTGCGCCGCAAAAAATACAAACACAATAGAAGTTGCGGCTAAAAACGACAAACACAGTGCACGTTTAGTTTTAACATTAGAACTGCTAGATCTACAAGAACATTAGAAAAATGATTTCAACACTATTTTCACATTTCTGTTCTTATCTGAAATGAAGTATATAATTGTTTTAACTTCAGTACATTGTTCACTTGGCTAATGTCAAATCTAAACATCCTTTCGATTTTAAAACCGACATGCATTCGATTTGTTAGATATCACGACGCTGTTCATAATGACGCCACGGGGTCACCACGCGGTCACCGCGTGATCAAGTGTAGGAATAAAGTTGTCAAAATCACCTGTCCGTTTTATTTCAGAAAAAAAGTTCTTATAATAGTGTCTCCATAATGTACATATAGACAAATGCAATTCATATACAAAATTTCAACAACAAATACAAGATACCAAAGTTCACCAGTAATTATGAGCGAGCCTCTTATATATGTAGCCGTGAAGTGGTGTCGACTGTAGACACTCGGTCACTGGCCACTTATGATAGGATTCGCGTCATACTTCCGGTAACGTCATACTTTCGGCTCATTCTGTAAACTCGATTGTACTATTCTTAATCTTTTCCTCCACAGAAGCGCTTTTTAGCGCCTCTGTAACTGAGGACCATTGGAAACTTTGTAGGAAACGAGGTGTAGGTGACGAACAAAATTTAATGCTCCATTTCCTCAAAGATTTTTTATAAAAATGGCATTTTTCATTTGCCTGTAATTTCATATGTTTTCATCAGATGCTGTCCCTGTGGTTGAGTCTTAAACATCATGTGGTGGTAAACGAGGTTCGATTGTAGGCCCAAGTCCTCGGTGTGTCTTAATTCTTTGAGTAATTACGGTACTTATTCTTATTTTTCAGATGCAATTCCGTCGCACACTGCTAGAAGAATAGTTACTTCAGGGGGAAAGAATGCTAAAAAATGATACTTGTTGTGATGTTACTATTTCCTGCTTGCTGAATCAAAAATTGACGATATTCGACAAATCTGAAGTAAATGTCCTTTTCTACAATTATATTAAGTTTATAATATTATACGCTGTTTCAGTGCTAGAGAGCAAATTCTAAATGATTCAAACGAGTGTCATAAAGTGTAGACTCTGACTAGACTCTGATTAGACACCGGGTTGAAAATGCGGTGGATGATCCGAGTCAACACTTTCGTACCTCCATAAAGCTTGTTTTTGTAGCGGGTGTAACATATCAAGAATAATAAATGGATATGAAACGCTGTAAAAATGTATTAGACAATCGTCATGATGTTAAAGATGCAATCGTTGAAGACCAACAGTGTTATGGCGTAAATATACAGTTTAAACAGTATCAAATTGTGTCAATTATTTGTAAAGGAAATAAACTAATACTGAAAACAAGCATGTGCTTTATAATAACCTGAATGCTGACAAAGTAAATTCATGAATACATCTCCGATATTTTGCAGTTTTGATAGGGTCGGGGTTAGTATGATGTCATGTAGTTGACACAGGAAGTGCTCAAGATTCTACAATAAGACAGGTGGCATTGCAAATACCTCTTTAATTGTCAAAATCTTATTGATCACACTTCTTGCAGACCGATGTTACAAGTCTTCTTTTTGGTTTGTTGTAGAACTCCTAAAGGTCCTGAAACACAAACATGGCAATAGTCAAAAGAATAATAAACTCAATATATTTATTCCAAACAAAACGCCAAAATACACACTGCGACATTCGCACCTTTGATAGTTGTTGACACCGCTATGTGATCAGATACATTAATTTGATTCAGTCTTTCAGAGTTTGTATCGCTTGAGATTAAGCATGCGACTAAATATTCGTTAATATATATAGTCAATTTCTGCCTGACTCTCTATACTTGCATAGTAAAAGGTGGGCGTCGCAGCTTCTTAAAAGGCTTAGTAACTTTTAACTCCTTCACAAAGTCTCTGATAATTAATTTTCTCTCATTTGGTGGGTTCCGTGTAATCGATGCAAGTAAGTCACCACATAGGAAAATGACACGAGTGTATTTGTATTTATCTAAGATTTCTACAAATTTAGCTGAATTATTTTGGAATATTTCTTTCCTGTTATAACCTCTAGTCTACAGGGAAAATACGAGTTAAGAGTCGCGAGTAAATAACACATTTGTTTGTGTTGGTATGGAGTTGCAAAACTATTATTTCTGTATTATCCATCAGTTAAGAGATCCGTTACATAATCTCCAAATATTGCCTAAACAGTGTCGCTGTGTCACTGTTACCCCTAGGGATTTGTACATTCGAATCCACTGCCTTTGAATGAGCTTTAAAGTATGTAGATAAACCATCTAGGTGAATAATTTGAACTTCAAATAGCAAATGCTATTGAAGAGAATACATATGTTGCCTTAAAGGAGTCTAGTAAATATTCTGCATTTGATTTAATAGTCTTTATATCTAGAGTTGTCAGCTTCAGAGTTAATTGTTACATTGTATGTTTGTCTTGATTTTGAGATGTCTTGTTGATTATGCTATTCATTGACACACTCTGTGGGTTTGGAACGCTGTGTTCCTTCCCACCTAGATTCTGCACTTGTGCTACACTTCTGTTTTTTTTGGTTGTCCGAACTATCTTATCGGACTGCTCTTGTCCTGGATCATCAATAGCTTTGTAGGTTACGTTGGTTACGCTGATCATTATCGGTTATGTAGACAGGTCTTGCCAGCTGACGAGTACATATTCATTGAAGCTGACCTTGTTCGTGGTTGGACGTATATCTTCAGACTCGGACCGGATGCCAGTAGCTCGTATGAATTTAGGAGGCATTTGTTGCCGTCGCATTAATCTGGTCATGTCACTTCATGATGCTATTGTATCTATTTTGACCACCTTCTTTATTTTGCTGTATAGAATACATTGACCTGTATGATTGGAGGTGATGGATACCTGGCACATGATATACACTGTGTTAGAATTGTTAACAATGTTGCTCAGGTCCATGTATCATTGGTCTGTATGCCAGCGTCATATTGAATATTTTAAGCTGAATTTTGCTGAATTATTTTCATCTTGGACATCCACAGCATTTCTGTTTCTAGCTGTTGTTTTTTGCCGGATAGTTTACGATTGACAGTCAAATAACTATCAGAGGCTTGGGTTACATTTTTTATATTGACTATTCATATTTACGCCAGATCAATAATATTTTCTCTACTTTGTGTGTAACTGAGATAGATCAGTTAATTGATGTTGAAATTCGCTCTTGTTGTCTTGTTTGTCAACTCCTTTATTCTAGATTTCTTCTCTTTATTGGGATTATGTGTATTGTCTTTACAACGATTTATCAACGTTTCCGAATAGAATTTAAGACCTCTATTAGGTTTTGGTTTGTTGCATTCAATTTTGAGTGGACTGTCTGTATCGACATTTAGCAGTTGATTGGACAAGTTTTAATTGTAATGAGAGCTGCCTTTTCTGTGACTACATGTAGTCTGGAGTCTTGGTATTTTATAAGGGGTTCATTTGTGTTGCATCTAAAAAGGTATCAACTAACTGTATTTCATGAATTTTCCGGTACATCATCTAATCTTAGTCTTGTTTCTTGATCAAGCCCACTATCATTTTTCATTTCTGCGTGAACTGTGTGATGATCTATTATCATTTCATTTTAGGTTTGATAGAGAGGTGTCTGCACTTTAAGCAACTGTATGGAATATCACCTTCTTTAAAAGAAAAGTAACAAATGCACTGTCTAGGTTTCTAGGGTTTCACACTCAAAATGGTTCCACTGAAAGCAATTTTCAAATGCAATAACCCAAAAATCTTCTTGATCACAATGTGTGCAAATAGCGATTTCGACAAGCTTAGAGTGCATGTTATTTAAAATGAGCAGTATTTACTATCTCACATTCACTAGGATCTGCTACACTTGGATAACTGGGTCTAGCCATCGATATACATGTATATGTGCATCAGGGATGTCTAGGCTCCGCTTAAAAGACACCTATCAATAATTTGTACATACAACCACAGGTACTTGAAACAATTGTTTTTAAATATCCCTATATCATATATTATATGATATAGACATATTTTTTTTTAAAAATAAAAATAAAAATGTTTCAAGTACATGTGCATACAACATATCCAATACAGACGTCACAGACATTTGTTTAATCTTGTACTGAACGGTTGTATTTCATCTTAGAATGACATGTGTTAACAAAAATATGTTTTAAACTCTATGCAAATACTGTGGTTGGATATCTTAGGACTTTACTCTTTATCTGCGTGCACCATACTTTGTGAAAGTTGTGATTCTGTTGTGATAGTTTGGATACAGACTTCTAACTCCATCTCATCCGCAATGATAGTTTGGATACAGACTTATATCTTCATCTCATCGGCAATGATAGTTTGGATACATACTTATATCTTTATCTCAGCGGCAATGATAGTTTGGATACAGACTTCTATCTTTATCTCATCGGCAACACATCCTAGATCTTGGACTAAAACTTCATGACAGGCTTTACACGAGGGCCCACATATCTCCACACTTCCAGGGTATGTGGATTCACACCCCTCATGATTTATTGTGACTTCTTGTTTGTGGTCGTTTTGCTTCTAGGTAAGATCATGAAAACCATTATCTTAGAAAGTGACGTCACAAACAAAGGATGAGAAAAGCTTGTTAACCTGATGACTATTCTTTATAATTGATTAAAATCTTTAAAAAGTATGATTAAGCATAAACGAACCTTATGACTATTCTTCATAATCTATTAAAATCTTAAAAAGTATAATCGAGCATAAACGTTTCAGTTAAAGTAGACTTAAAACGGATAAAGTGAGTTTATACAGCAGGTAGTTTGTACTACACTAGTCCATAATCGTGTACACATTTGCACAAACTAAGTCAAATCTCAATATTGATATTAAATTCACATAGAAGTGATTTAAAAGTCGAAGGCATTAAGAGAATATTGGATGTAATAGTTTCAGGGCTGGCTTTCACAAAGCGACTCGAGTCGAGATCGTGCTCAAACTCAAAATTTCAGTCTCATATATTGACCTCAATTTTATTGCTACTGCACTATAATTTTGTCTGCCTGTGAAACATG
>JAULCE010004572.1:0-14390 GCA_032359355.1 Macoma nasuta | reverse complement strand
ACCGAGTCTGCAATTTTCTCTATATGAATTGGCTTTCTTGCTTTTGAAGGATCACCCTTTTACAGAATTTTTATACTTCTTCGATTTCATCTTATACGAGAGGCGATTCACAAGTTTTGAAACTCTATATTATATCTATAAATAAAACACTATAAATAGTTGATTGCAAATGACGTTTTGTTTTATCCATGTAGGTTATAGATTAGTTTGCATCGCTCGGTTTATGACTCAAGTGTATTGTTGATAGCATTGATCAAGTTTTTGCCATTCGTTCCGCAACGCTCATTTAAGGTCTAACAAGGTGTATATTGTTCCCTTTTTAAACGTGTAAAGGATCCCCTTATGGCAAAATCCGGGCATTAAGGCATCTATTCAGTGGATATAACCAGGTTCATTCTTTGCTGACGCGTGTACGTTAGCGTCTACCTTGACGTATGCCTGGAATCACTATCCTGGTTAAATACCATGACCTTAAGTTGGTCACCTGGAAATTTTTTTGGGTGATTTTAAATTAACGATTTTAACAATTTGTCTATAGCTAATTGAGAATTGACTTTGACACCTTAAGATATGATCCAAAGCTTGGTTTTGCAGTGGCAACGAGCCGTGACTTTCGATTATTGTTTGGACATGTATAAAAAAACGTTTAGAGTTGCGGATATATTATAGTAAGATATTGTTGAGAAATAGTTGCCCGATCAAATTCCCAATATTTTTTTATGCTGTTGGAATGTGAAGTATGTAAACAAAGTACGGACTTAACGGTCATGGTACCTTAGCCATGATAGTTTAATAAACTCTTAAACATGAATGATTATTTCAAAACATCAAGTCGAAAATATGCAAACACTGACGATAGTCAATGATGAAATGGCATTTCACTAACAGTTGCTTACATTTGAAGCATGTCACAAGTTCCCTAAATTACACCATAGCACGTTTACTTTTGCATTATTGAACTAAATTGTGGCATTGTTTTAAAAACAACATGCCAAACTACAAAATTAAGATGAACATGTTTTAGAGCAAACAGGGCGTCGTTTACAATCTTCAGGGTTTCAGAAAAAGGAAACGTGTTGCCTCGCTCGTTTCTCCTTTATTTTAAGATGGATAATGTTAAGTTAGCATAGTAACGACATACCTATAGCTTTGATCGATAACTCTATATTGAAGTTAAACGGTCTCATTGTCCCGAATTGAATAAGAAATGACTTGGATTCCTGTCAGATGTCACATTAAAGTCAACTCTGGCTATCTGTAATTGGTTCCTAGCTAGATGTGTATGCCAAAGCATTTGAATATTTGCCAATTCCACAAGAAAAGTTGTCAATTAACGTTAAAAACAGTAAAGTTCCAGAAAGTCACGTGACAGAACACATATTTACCGGAGAGAATTAGCTTACGGTACCACCTGTATCGTGCAAGCATTGAAATGACGATGATTTTGTGGTATTCTCCATGCAGATAAGTCGTCTGCTACAGAGGCGAAAAGAGACGCTTACATGGAGGAATGGGCTAAAATATGACTTACTCGCATAAGTTTTTCAGGATATCATTTTATTTTACGAGTCAGTTTGTTATCTGCATAATCGAAACTGCGAGCGTAGGACGAGCTTATATTTGTGTAAGATTGAAATGACAAAAACGACGTACTTTTGAGGAAATAGGTGTAAAATTCAATTTCATTTCAGTCTGAAAGATATAGCATTACGGATAACATCGTTCAGAAACAAAAGTGCTCGTAACTGTTTAATAATTGTCAAAATATTTGCTTTATCTTTCGGAAGATATATTTCTATGACAGGAAATAAAAGAGCTTACTATTTTAAGTTATTTTTCAAATACAACATTTTTACTGTATGTTTAGAATTGCTAAGCCAATGTTATAATCTTAACTTTACAATATAACAAATTATATCTTAAGTAACCGTCATATTTAAAGAACCCATGTTTATTGCAACCTTCATATAAAGTTTAAACAGCTTCGACCTTGATCAGACGACAAGTAACCAGGCGTCTGATCTGCATCCGAGCTGCTTGACATTCATTTTACGTTTTCATCAAAGTGTTTAAGTTAATTGGATGGAATGAATCAGACGAAAGTTTGATCAGACGTCAATTTTGCAGCAGTATAAAGGTATAATCCTTTTCTCTACAGAAGCGTCTTTTATCTCTACTGTAACTAATGGCTATTAAACACGTTGTAGGCAATGGAACATTTGCTCGTTACGAGTAAATGCTATATCTCCTACAGTGATTTCAAAACAATTAAAAAATGGCACTTTTCTTTTGCCATGATTTTCATATTTTTCATTAGATTGTTCCTTAAGGATAAGTCTGAAACGTTTGTTTCGAATAAGATTATGTAAATGATACATTTTACTAGTTTGAAAACTTCAATGAGTTTATTTTGGGTCATATGTCTTGAATACTTATTGAACTTTGTTTTGGCTCGCGTGTATGTGTGTGTACATGTGTGAGTGTGCTGTGAAAGTATTTGGTTCTGTGCTGATCGGCTGGCTGTTTGTTGTGTATGTGATGTGTCTTACAAGACCTTCCTATCTACTTTTATGGAAGTCATCCTCTTCTATTGGTTTCCAGTTATAATTACTTTTTGCAAACAATCTAATATTCTCGCCAACATTATATCATTCACTTTCCAGACTATAGATTGATACTACAAATCACTCAAACTTGGAAACATTTGTGTATTTTGTATTTTAAGCCTCCAGCTATCATGCACATAAATGTGATTTATGATACTTTGATTTCACAGGTTCACATATTGTGTTCGATAGCCATCCACTACATAGGCACTTCTATGGATTATCGCAGAGCCGGCGCAAAATTCCTTTGATGTCGGCAGTCCTTTATTGTCTGGTATCGGAACACTTTTGGGGAGCGATAAGTTGAAATAGGTCGCTGTTATGAGCAAGCGCAGTCGATTGTTGTTAATTTTTAAGTTGTTTTTTTAATTCAAGTCGACTATTTATTAGTTGTTATTTATATAATAAAATTGATAACGTTGACAATCAAGGAAACGGCATTTTGTCTATTCCTTTTGTTTGGGGGAAATTTAAGCAACGGCTTTTTCTTGTGCTCATTACATATAGCGTGGCATAATTTTATGACTTCCCGTGTGCGAAAACGGTTGTCTGCTGAAATGTTCGACTGCTGCAATTTTAAACTTCATCCGATTCCTTTGAATTGTTATATATTGTTTTTGCCGAGTGCATTAGATGCCGATACTTAGACTAAGTATAAGAATGGCATGTGATAAAACAGTCATATTACCCACACGGACTGTACCTGCTTGTTAAAGGCTCTTTGGCGACCATGCGGATAGTCATGGAAAGAGTCTCGACTTCGTCTCGCGTTGTATCCATGTTATACCATTGTGGTCGCACCGAGTCTGCTACGAGCCGGTAATGTCCGTTTGTTGGTGCTATAACTATAACGTAGATTAATCTATATCAGTGAAAGCTGCACATAGAAAATTTACTTTTCAAAGAAAATGGGATCAAAACATTCTGTCTTAGCTCCTAAAACTTCCCGTGTTTGCTTGCGAGAAAAGACACCTTCAATTTTGAAGAAACTTATGATGCTATTTTGGAACGTTATAAAAGATTGGTGTATTGGGAAACATTATAATTGAATTGTTACTGTCTGTCGGAACTATTTACAAGTTTGACTTGTCGACTCTAATATGAAGCTACGTATAGAGTATGCTTTTAGCGTTCACTTCAGCAAAAATGCCGGACATTGGCAGACAGGCTGTTCTTTACCGTTTCAAGGCTAACATAACGCAAATAAGACGCAGATGATATGTTAAACGTCAGTTTTCCTGCAAATTTTGAAGATTTTATAAATGTAAGTGTCAAACAGCTTGGAGTCAGATCAGGCGCCGAGTTACTCGGACGTCTGATCTGGCTCCAAAATGTGTGAATAGGTTGAAAGTGCTAAGTGTCGAACGCGTTATGTGGTAAAGACATGCGTTTTCCCCACTGTATTTAAAAGATAAAGCTATTTGAAACTTATAATACCAAAATGTAAGAATTGATAAGTATAGGCGAATCGATGCATTGAGCAAGGTGGGATAGCGAATAGTGTAGGAACTTTGATATGAGATACACAGACAAAACTCGTTAGATCATTGTTGATGGGACTTTTTTCACAAGTTCGAATTACCCAAACATCGAATTTAATTCGAATTTCGGTTTATATTCGAACTAATCAAAATTATCACTCAAACTTAGACAGATACCAATGAAGAAAAAGCATATGTTTTGAGTTCAAGTTTCAGTTTTGATTTGTTACACGAGTTGATTGTGGCTCTAATTCACACGGCTCTTCTCCGTATGATTGGTATCATTATTATAATATGCCATCGGCCATCAAGTTCATCAGAAATCGTAAAGACACTGATCAGTCTTTCCTTTATGAGTTGTATTGTAAGATCTACAATAAGTGTCTATATTATTAAACCGTATTGTAGGCATTAAACCTTTCGTCTAATTTAGTGACTCAAAATCGACTTTGCAAAAGAGTTAAAGTTTTAGATCAGTCGCCGCCTTAGAAGGCGGCGTTTGATCAAAGACTTCGTTTTTTCTCTCAATAAAATGGAGTCTGAGTAGGGTTCTTGAAAAGTTAAAGTTTATTTGATTATTCCAGTAATGTATTTTCTATAATGTTATGGTTTTATTTTAATCCTTTCAACGCCATATGCGACTCTAATCGACATTGCACACAAGTGAAGTTTAAGATCATACGCCGCCTTAGAAGGGTCTCGGAAAATGCGAAGTTTATTAAATTATTTCTAATATTTACTTCATTTAAACACTTGATCAAAAACCAGCTACAACCGACAACTTTAAATTTGGTGGCAAAAGGGTTAAAATATCCGGAAACAGCAGGAAAGTGACAAAGACACGAATGCAGTATGGTTCCTTAGAACTCATTAGAAAAGAAAAATTGTACACGGGTGAACTCGTTTAATGTAATTGCGTGCGATATGCAATCGAGGAGCCAGAGATAAAGCGCCGTCGGGAAAAAAACTCATCGACAGCTAATAAGCAGGAGGGATTGAACCGATAAACGCATAAACAACACAGTGACATGGGAACAAATGACTGTCTGCAACTTATCCGTTATATAATAGTCACACCTAAATAAGCTGTTGTTGACACAAAGTATCCATTAACCCCTTACTACATCGCCTATCTTTAGACTCATTCACATGAAAAGTATGAAAATGAAGAGTATCTAGAAGATGGGAAAAACCAAAGTTTGCTTTGAACACCTTGCGCAAATTAGAGTATGTGCTCATTATTATCAAATGCATCATTTTCAACAATGTTTTAAATAGTGAGAGACTTCAAAAGTCGTAGTTTTGGAGTCAATAGTTAAATTATTCACAGAGCATGTCTGCATGCACAGCTACGTATAACTTGTAAATGGATTGATGTGGATGTATGTATGAATTTTTTCTTGATAATTTTCTTAAGAATGGATGGATGAATGGAGGTAGATTAATTATGTAAAATCTATAGAAATGAAATTGTTTGTTATGTATCAGTATATACTATTATTGTGTGAAGGATAACGAGGTAATTCGCAAATCGAGAAAATCGGTGTCTGATCTGACTCCAGAGAGTTTGTAATTGTTATTAGTAACCAGTGTCTAACGCATCAGATGGTAAAGAATACCATTTTCTTAGTTGTATGTAGAAACATTGGCGTTAAAGCTATTTGTCTCTGTTGGAATATACGTCGCTCCGACAGTATTTCAGTCGTGACATCCGGTTAATTACTATTAGAGGAATACCTTAGTAGCTGACCTGTTCCTTCGGGCACAAGCGGGGATCTTGGTAGAACCAACGACCTTACGCAAGTCAGCCGAAAGACTTCCTCACATGAAAATACATCCCAGTATTTACTAGTTATATTGACCTTGACGAGCAATAACCTGTATTAACGTCGGTTTTCTTCTATGCCCTTCGTGGTTTAAGTAGAACACTGAATGATGAATTTTAAAATCACTTACACACCATTTGCCATTTGCCGAAATGGCATTCACGTTTGTTAACACTCGTCGATTACTTTCTAAATCACATATCTGATACTTGATTAAAGTGAAAGATATGTAGATTTTAAGAAAAGGAGGCGATATATTTGTTCGGTGTAACAAGTCACCAGTTCAAATAACATTTTGAAGGCAAAATGGAAATAGATCGGCATGTTCCATCAACGCATCAGTCTGTCTCCTCCTGACCAGTCGGTTTATGGGAAAACGTGCGTGTACCTCCAGTACACGGACATTTCGCCCCGAGAAGACAGATATCGTTTCCATAATTTGGTCAATTTGCCTTTTCTACTTTCAATTACCTTTCATTAATAAAACTTGTTAAGGCCACATCGATTCGTATCGAGGACGTCGTTCAGAAAGACATAAGTGCCAATTTGCTCAAATGACGGAAACGAGTTTTTGTAACGAAGCCGTCGATTTAAATATGCTGTATGTTGACGGTCTCTTTAAAATATTATTTTAGGCATAATTATACTTACGACTCTGTTTTATATATGTCCTCCACATGTTATGTTTAGCCTAATCTACACGGACAGAAACTGATAAAAATATAAAAATCTGGGCAAAAGAAAACAATCATTTTTTTAATTGTATTGAAATCATTGTAGAAAATGTAGCATATGCTCGTTACGAGCAAATACTCCATTTCCTACAATTGTTTCAGTATCATCAGTAAGAGAGGCCCTAAAATGCGCTTCTATGGAGGGAAGTGTAAATCGAGGCCGTCAATTTGTATTAATGTCATAGTTCAAAACAGACGTAAGTGCCAATTTGCTCAAATGACACAAACGACATTTTTTTGTAACGAGATACACGCTGTAAAGGAGCTGCATCTATACAGTATATAATATATCAATTAAAAAAAATCATTTACAAACGTTCAACCCTTTCCCCATAAGCTATTTTTAGGTCTATCGACAAGCGCATTTAACTGATAAATATTGTTTTATTATATTGTAATCATTGTAGGAAACGACGCTTTTGCTCGTTTTGAGCAAATACTTAAATTCCACAATGTTTTCAATATCCATCAGTAACAGAGACATTAAAAGGCGCTCCTACGGATGAATGTTTAATCCATGCCGCTTCTATCTAAATATAACAGGTACATATCGTTAGTTTTCTTCTCACACAACCCATTTGTTAACGTGGATTTAGACAAAGTAGTCGATTTCGTAAAAAAGCACGCCCACGTAAGTCATCACGAAATCGTCGGTGTTCTAAAACTTCGTACGAGCCATTTTTAATTGCCGTGCCCCTGTCTTACGTGAACACATATGTATACACTTTGCCGAGTGATAATGCTAGGTAGAATCTGACAACACTTTGCCTAAGCAGTGCGATGTTATCCATCGTTTGACACTGAAAACCTTTTGTCATATATACGCTTGCAAGCCGAAAGTCAACTGGTAATTGTTTGACTTGTAATGATCAAGCTTGACAGGCCTTATGTAATCGGAATTGTTAGTGTTACAAACTGAAGATTAGCTAACCGAGGTTTAAAGGAGAGGAAAAGAGCAAATATCTCACACAATTTCAGAGAAAAATGGAATCACCAATAAGCCAAACACGGTCAACGCTCTTTCCATTGTGCTTAAGTGGATACATCGTATAACATGCAACCAACATATGGCTTTTAAGAAGCACTGATACAAAGAAAGAGCATGATAAGGTTTGGATACAAACCTCTAAATGACAATAGCTCTTGTAATGAAATAAGCTGTAATCGGCCTTATAATAAATGGCAAGTGTTGGTATTAAATTATGATCAACAATGTTTATGGCATATGGTGTTGAAAAAGGAGGATGTTGCATTGGTGATCATGATTTATTAACTTTACATACGTCTTATAAAACAATAAAAGACATTTAAGCTATTAATGCTCCAATTAGTTTTAAATATGATTGCAAAATGCCATCTGTAATATGACCTCATTTAGCACAGTTATCTATCTATCAGCTATATTATATCATCTATGAAATACAATTGATAAATTATATATGTAAAAAATTAGTAAATTTACAGTTGTCTACGGTCGAAGACCCCTTTGAAACGCAAGCATATCATTCGCAAAAAGAAATGCAAATAATACATGTATGTAAAATGGCAACGTTCTTGTCTTTTGTGAAGATGTCGTAACTACATTACTGTCAAGGGGTAATATCAATTTATGTCGTTGAAATATTCTTTCTTAAACAAGTTTAAATGGGGTGTCTAGAGAGTTCAATGCATTTAATGTTAATTTTCATTACTGCTATGTTGTACATATTTGTTCGTTTTTACACTGGTCTCTTTCTTTTGATTTCTCCATTATTGGTATTGCCACTACCTTAAAATTTGACTACAAATAAGTATTGATTATTTTACTGGTAGTCAAATTTTATTTTGTGATTTGTCAAGATCTAGCATATAATACATCTAGTTCTTTAACCTCTTTAAGCTACTACGAATATTCAAACGCCAAGACTTTGAATGATCCGTGGGATGATGATATAGGACTGTTTTTGAGTAAAAGTTAGTTTTAAAACTTTTCATTGATTTTTGTCCGTAACAAGTCTCACTAAAACATTCCTATATGTATGCAATTAAGGATATCTAATGTTTTACCACTGCATCGAAAGTTTGACTGCCTGTGAAACATTCCATGTAATGGCAGTCCTAATTTCAGTGCAGTGGCAATAAAATTGAATGAAAGATACAAAATTTAAAAAATGATATTGAGCATGATCTGACCCCGAGACGTTCCTGGCGTATAACATAACAAATGTTATCTACATATACAGTCACGTGTAAATTTGAATCTGTGTTGAGCCTTTTAGAGTCCAAGCCATTTGTCTCATGCGTCAAACGATTCATACTCAGACCACACGCCCCTTTCATCTTTTACGGCGCCGCAGTCATACACGGCAAACAATTAGTTCCCTTAAAAGGCTACCATTGCATTGGGACTTCACCGTTTGACACAAATTTTATCCTTACAATTGGAAATTCATAATGAAAACAATGTTTCTCCTATCTTTCTTCCTTATTTCGATGTCGTATCTAATTTTAACTTTTGACTATTGTTCGGGTTTTTTTAATTTTGTGCCACGATGACCGTGCTCCTTATGCACAGTTTTATTAATACAGATTGTATGATTTAAATTCCCAAATGTCAGATGTAAGCCAGTTCTTATTTTTGCTTTGGTAAAAGAAAAGTTTTAATCAATTAAAGAAACAAAAGGCCATTCTCACTCCTCTAAGCATACCCACACTTCACATCTTAACTTATATGTGTGTATAACGTAATGCGCGCATTAGGTATGTTTTAATCACGTGACTACCGTGTTCCGAAATATACGACTTTGTGATAAAACAAACACAAGAAATAATGAAACGTTAAATTAATTAAAACAAAACATATAGAGTCAATAACTGGACAGAAGAGAAACAGCACTGGGGCCAATTAGTGGTCAGTTGTTTGATCTTGAATGTTGATGAGTGACATGAGGTGTGTGTTCGGGAGATAGAGAGAGAAAGGCTAGGTTGAATGTGCACCAGGGGAGTAGTCGTTTAGTATTAGGGGAGTAAAGAAGTGTGTTCGCAGTGTTCGTCAGTTCGTGTGTTCGATTCGTATGATAGACAGTAATGGGCCATATAGAAGAGTGACTAGTATAGAAATTAAACATAAATAGTACTCGAACTTGTTATATTATTAGATCCCTCGTAGTTTCGATTTATATGGTTATCTTCGAACCAATGTCCCATCATCGAATCAGGTTTAATTTAATTCTGACTAGAAGTTTTCAAGTTACGCGCCAATCAAAATAAAATTGCAATAGACGGTCAGCCAACCCAAACGCCACCCAACCAGCTACAGGGTGACTCTTTTATACCCCACACACCAACACTTTTGTGTTCAGATATAAACCTAAGGTTAATGATAATTTGGTAAACTTTGGTGGCCAGCTTGAAAATGGCAGCCATTTTTTAGAGCTACTACTAAGTCCTGACCATAGTTTAATAAAAACTAAAGAAGCTTGCAACTTATCTAGGGTAGGAATAAGAGCAATAAAGAATGCGTGTGTGTACATACATTTACCATCATGAAGTGTCTCTATAATATTGGTGTATGTTCATGTTATGTTAGCCCACCAACATTAAGAGAGCGTATAAACTAAACGCTACTGATATATGTCTAAAAAAGCAAACCAAATGTTGAGAAATGAACTAGTACTTTTCAAATGTGTATAAATCCAACTTATTTATGACAAGCAGAGTATCACACATAATAGAAATACTTATATGTCTTTTGTTTACTAAACAGTGTGTACGAAAATGTCAGAAATTTCCCGTTTCGTTTACTGATTGCTACTTATCACCCCAAACATACATATAAGCTTTGGTTATGAAAGATTTTATTCTGCTCATATGAAAACACAATAGTCGAATTGACTTATTGTTTTCACAATTGGAATTTGGAGCTAGGGATACTCTACTATCAATATCAATTATGTCAAACTATATTGAACCCACGACGCCCACAGGAAAATTTGATTAAGTTAAGACCGTACCCGTTCGGCCACGCAATCTCCGAAGATTGGAATTATTTTTTGAGACGATTCATTTTTTCACAATTTATGATGTACAGCTGAACACATATCGAGATTATTTCCAACTTCTAAACAGTAACATTAAAAACTGTTTTAATGGCTAGTTGTTGAAGCCTTTTTATGATGATCATTATCCTCTGTAATTTATAGACGCTCTATTATGAGTTTGTTCTAGAATCTATAATAAAAGAAATGACTTTAATTTCAAAATAGTAAATTACCCTCATCTTCACTGAGATGTTCCCCGTACTACATCTAACGGGGATTACATTTCACAACTTATTCAATTTGCTAGAACCTGTTCTTCCGTTGAGGATTTCAGTAATCACAATCGTGTTATTACTGAAAAGCTCCTCAAGCAAGGAATAAGGTATGACAAACATCGTAAAACCTTCACCTAATTTCTATTATCGAAATATCTCTCTCATTGGCAAGTATAAATGTAATTT
This sequence comes from Macoma nasuta, assembly GCA_032359355.1. Taxonomy (NCBI): domain Eukaryota; kingdom Metazoa; phylum Mollusca; class Bivalvia; order Cardiida; family Tellinidae; genus Macoma; species Macoma nasuta. Next base: position 3,263 of record JAULCE010004572.1, on the reverse strand, counting down.
AAAGGCGTTCATACGACAAGGTATTTCACACCCAGAATTTTATGGTGATGTGATTTAGCTTCGGAAAATAGTTGGACATAGCCATTTTCAAACTTTGTTCATTAAACGTATTAAAAAGATCATTAAGAAGGGCTATGATCCAACAATATTACAACGCACTGCATGTTTGGTTTTCAACCCATCACGCTTCACTTTTCGCTTGTGCGGTGACGGAAGGAGTATGTCGGATATTTGTATTGTGTCCGTTCTGTCGTGCCCTTGATGGCTGCTCTTCAGTTACTCTGACTTCTGGCAAGTCATTGAGTAGTGAGTACATTGATGATTGGCGAAAAGAGTCAATGATTTTTAATAATTCTATGTTTTACATTATTTTACAACTGGATTTGCCATCACCTATGTTGTGGAGCAGCGTGTGTGTGTGTGTGTGTGTGTGAGTGTGTGTGTGTGTGTGTGTGAAAAAGAACTTGCTTCGGTGCTGTTCGGGTTGCTGTTTGTTTGTATGTGGTGTGTCCTGCAAGACCTTCGTTTCTACTTTTATAGAATTATAATTGATGCATTATTTATAAATTCTAAAAGGATGGTGACCTAATCACTGAAGCATACAAGCACCTTATTGATCTAGCCTCGGATATGAAAAGGGAAGCCGAAGATACACAATCAAGGTAATTATTTCACGTCATTGATATAAAATTATATGATAACAAATATTGCGTGACAATAAAATATCATTAAGAACGGTCTAATTCGATCTTAAATGGAAAGGGCAATCTGCTCGTTTTCAATCATATATTTTCTATACTATGTTATTTAGCATGTATTTTATTTGTTTCGAACATTACCCTATTATAGTGTATCGGGTATGGTCCTAAACTGTGTCATAAAGTGACCCCGATGACGTGTTTGTGTTAATGACTTGTAAATACGCAAAAGGAAAATGTGTAATAGGTATAAATAAGGTAAATGTGTAGACGAATGGTTGGTTTTCTGCCATGATGGCAAAAAATCTCTTGGTCATTTGAAGTTCACAAAGGTCACGCAATGCAAAATCTCGTCATTCGTATATCTGGCTCGGCTTTCACGAAGCAATTCGAGTCGAGATCGTGCTCAAACTCAAAATTTCAATCTCAAATACTGACCTTAATTTTATTGCTACTGCACTATAATTTTGTCTGCCTGTGAAACATTGTATGTTTCACAGGCAGACACAATTTTAGTGCGGTGGCACTAAAATTGAATGAGATATCCAATGTTGAAATTTTGAGTTTGAGCACGATCTCGACTCGAGTCGCTTAGTGAAAGCCAGGCCTGGTTTTGGATTAATGGTATCCTCTGCAGATAGTGGCTTAATATTTTGTTAGTTTTTTTGTCGTCTTGTGTGTATAAAACTTGAAGATATGGTGACTCATATTACAGTTTATTTTCAAGTTTTAGCTCCATGTTTTGCATATCAGATTATAACCTCAGAAATCTAGATAAGGTGCATATCCTAAAATCAACATTTTTCAACCAAACGCATTAATTTTTGTTGTGTCCCTTCAGTAGAATTGTCTCCACAAGATGATTCTAATGCATGATCACAACATAGTGCTTAATAGATTTAGATCTACACTATTTAAAACATCTTAAACCTTGACTTTACAGCGATACAAGCCTGCTGATGCCACAGTGTACCAGACCACTATAATGAAAACATTGTGGAAAATGGAGCATTAAACATTTACTCATGATGAGTAAAAGCTCCATTTTTCCACAATGTTTTCAAAGCTATTCATTAACAACAGTATGGAAGCCCTTTTAACGTTGCCTCCTGTATTACACTGTGGTCTGTGAACATTGGGTGTTTTCCTTTCTCCTAGATATTCTTCCAATTCATCATATACTTTCGCTGTGAATAAGTCTAAAAATAGTACATATGGAGTAAAAGAGTTAAGGTAGAAAATTTTGCAGCTTTGTGCATATTCCCTATCTTAACTCTTTTAGTACTGGAATCGAGTTTATATGTCATTATTTTGCTTACAGTGTAGACCAAGATCAGAGGGCTCCGGGAGGAGCCTTCTGATCAGGGGACTACACTGTTTGTCATATTTTAATATATTAAGGGGGGATCATCCCACAGATGTCAATGTAAGCTAGTCATAGTTCAAAATCAGAACAGTCCATTTCAGAATACAGCATTAAAAAGGTTTAATAGAGAGCTGCATTAGATACTGGATGATGATAAATGTTGCTGTTGATAAAATCTTTATATGAAAGAAACACTGATAGAAATCTGAAGTGTGGCTGTAATGGAACCAGAAGAATTTAAAATGGAGCAAAAAATAAAAAAAATAAAAAATCCTGTTTTGCCTGAAATTCCAATAGTTTCTCAGAATATTCTTTGCTACATAAATGCAATACAATCAAACCTGTCTTGAGCGGCCATCAAAAAAGATATCATAGTGACAATTAATGACAGGTGGTCGCTTAATGCAAAACAAAAGTAATGCAGAAAGCTCTTCTGAGAGCTGTCTGCATTACTTTTGTTCTGCATTAAGTGACCACCTGTCTTAGACAGCACATACCTCGCATTTGATTGGCTGCTCTATACAGGTTAGACTGTATGGCTAAGACTGATACAACCCTATGTTGTGACCACTCATTAGAATTGATATTGACAATTTTAACCCTTTATTTCATATGCACTTCTAGACTCATCCACATGGAAAGCATACATGTATCATGAAAAGGAAGAATATCTTATGGAAAGGAAAATTACAAAATCAAATAAGCCTTAAAGCCATTCAATATTGGCATTTTCCTTTCTTCTAGATAATCTTTTAATTCATCATATAATTTCATTATGAATGCTTCTAAAAATGGCATATGACAGTAAAGGAATAAGGATGTCAGCTTCAATTAATTTAAAACCCTCGTCCTGACCCAAAATTGTCATCTGACAGCATGCTGTCTTCGTAAAAGCTACAAAATATCACCACTTTTTTCTTCAAAATATAAACAGACAAGCTAAGGACTATACAAATAAGCCTGAGGTATCAAAAATTCTAAAATCTTAATTTTTCAAACAAATCCTATGGTGTGACCATTCATTAGAGTCATCTTGATAAGATGACTCTAATTAATGGTCACACCATAATGTTAAGTGAAGAAATATTGAAATAAAGTAAAATAAAATGGCCGACGTCACAGGAAAAGGGGCACTCGGACATATAAAAAAAGTGCTGACTTAGCTCTTTTTCAGCGCTATTATTCCAGCATCTAGTCAC
>JAULCE010004461.1:0-14394 GCA_032359355.1 Macoma nasuta | reverse complement strand
ACCTGAATAAATTTAAAATGCGACCGAAACATATCATTGACTATCTATACCTTGAAGTTAGACATTATATAACCTCTTCACATCCGGAAGCAATTATGTGCATGCGCAATATTTTGTTTGTTCCTTTTTTAAACGTCACGGACTAACATAATTTTATGAAAACAAAAATTGGCCGAGTATTTAGCAACTTGGATCCAGATGAGACGCTGAGTTCTCGGCGTCTCATACGGATGTTAGCTGTTTTCATATTATATTATGGTACAGGGTATGCAGTATGGGATTAACCGAAAACCTAAAGTTGAACCAGGAACATAGGTTGTTTGCCTTGAGGAAACGTGCAGAATTTGGTTCGCTATTTTTACTAGTTCGTATTACATGAAGTTCGAGTGTAATTCAGATATGATTAGTTAAGCTTGCTCTTTGTCTTCGATCTGTTACGTGTCGACTGTATGCGGACTTGAAGCGGTCCTCCTTTCCAACGAGAATTAAGGAAACAATTACCGTCCCCCATAGCTCAGTGGTTACAGAGTCTGTTTACGAGTCGGGAGGTCCAAACCAAAAACTTGCAAATTGGTAGTAATGACTTCCCTCCTTTACGCTCAGGATTTCTGGTGAGCATTACACTGGTTTGTCGGTGTCAGAATAATGTGACCGGCCGGATTTCAGTCCCAGGTGTACCTCATAAGTCACCAGGACAGACGAAGTCAGAGTTGCTGAGCCGTTGTGGCTCTCTCCTAACTAAAAGCGCAGCACCATGCAATACGCAAACGCGAACAACAACAACAAAAGTAGCAATATTATACTGTATAAATAACAAGTTCTTATACATAGTCTACACCCATTCATGTTAGACAGGCGTATCATCGAACTAGTATTAAAATTAGGTAGTAGGCTTTTTTAAACAGTATTTTGTCAAAATAAATTTGCGTGCAGAAAGAGAATGTTTTTAAATGACTGAAGAAAATATTTGCACATAAGGTTTAATTTGAACCAATGTTATTGTAATGTCGGTGTAGAAGTAGCATTTTGCTGTTTGGGCGACTTGTACATTACATTCTTACGACAATTCAGCTTAATTATCAAGGTTAGCTTTTGGATGTGGATCTTGTAGGGTGTATTTGATATATCTTGCATGATCTATTTTCTACTTTTATACAGTAATAAGAAAGCTTAAATAGCATGGTTCCTTTCGAAAATCAGCCTGGTCCGCCCATGCACGACTGGATATGGCCCTTGAAATTGTCAAAATTGCTATATTACAGCTTGTGAACACAATCTTTAGTCTCATTTCTTATCCGACCTTCACCAAAGATGTGCTAATTCATCTTCCCATTTGTTGCACATACATACCAATAACCAATATAACCACGCCAGTAGAGCATAGACCCGCATGGGCCTCTTGTTTAATAATGTTAAAATATGTAGAAAATGGACCATTTGCTCGTCACGAGCAAATGTTCCATTGCCTACAATGTTTTCAATAGCCATCAATTACAGATGCACTAAAAGTGCTTCTGTGGAGAAAAGGGGTTAACTATGTGTACGAATAAAGTTTCTCCCACAAAAACCGATTTCATACTTATAATTTAGCTTATAGATGTATAACTGAGTGCATTTGACATGAATTACCAGTACGCAGTGTCTAACGCGTAAGCTTAGGAATAATAAGTTTCTACCACGATGCATGTATCTTACTATACAAGAGGTAGACGTTACAATGTGAAGAAATATGGTATTGCATTGAAAACAGTGTAGACCCAGAACCATTATTGGTAGGTGTGTATTCCACGCGGTGTCTGATCTATTTAGACATAAATTGAATGCTGCTACACAATTTCCAATATTGTAACCCTTTCAGTGCGGGGAAACGAGTATATTTGTATTTTGCAAACGGTGAAGACCCAGATCGGAAGGGTCAAGTTGAAACCCCCTGATAAGGTTGTGCCCTGTTTTCAAATATCTGTCGAACCAATTTATGTTTTCCAAGGAAACGATTTATTGATAATTATTTAACGCTTAAAGTGAGGAAAACTAGTTTATACGTCCTTTGAAAACAATGTAGATCAAGATATTAGGGCTCCTTGAAAAGTCCCGTGCTCAGGGGTCTACACTGTTTGTTAAATGTTTATACAAAGGGGAGAACATGCCCAATATGTCACAATAAATGAATCATATTTTAAAATTGGATAAAACCAATTGAAAATTCAGCATTGAAAGCCCAGACAGGAAGACAAATCAGTAGCAGGCAGACTCGCGTTCGAATCGGATGGGAGGATTACAATAAACGCTTATCAATAAAAACCTGTGGTAGAGACACAATATTTACATCTCAATTAAGCCAATACCCAAACGGCAAAAGGTACAGTAAAAGGCTCTAATGCGGCCACTCAATAAGAACGCATGCAGATTTCTAGTTAAATGTAGTTTACAAAAATGCAGAAAGCTCCTGTAAGAGCTTTATGCATTACTGTCGACCTTCATTAAGATACCACCTGTCTCTAATGCTATCCATTTAAGGCTATCCATAAAGGCTATTTGAAGTGGTCGCATTAGAGTGTTATACTGTTTAAGGAACAAATTGGAAGTAGAATAATCGTAATAACTCTCACTCTTCGGCCACGATAAATTAGATTAATTTAAAAAGAACCGCACAAGCTGATTTGCCATTAAAATGTTTAAAAATAATCGGACAAGTAGTGTATAGCTAGGGGTAGGTCTGGTCGGGATCTTCACTACTTTGTGTTTGCCTTGGTGACCGAAGACTGAGAGGTTTAACAGTACACCATCTATTGAGGGATCAGCAGTACTCGACGTCTGATCTGAATCCAAACTGTTTGTAAAGCTAACAATGGTAGATGCGCTATTATTTTCTAAGCCACCATTCAAGAGCACGGCTAGCTATTGTAAACACTTAAGTGTTAGAAAAGTCGCCGATTAACCCTTTCCTCCACATGCGCGCCTTTGAGCGCCTTTGTAAGTGGTGGCTTTAGAAACCATTGGAGGGAATTGCGCATTTGCTCGCAACGAGCAAATGCTCCATTTCCTACAATGATTTCAATACAGTTCAAAACTTGCATTTTTCTTGTGCCTATAGATTTGTATATTTTTTATCGGATTATTTCCTTGTAGATTAGTCTAAATAGATTGTGGAGAAAATGGTTAACTCGGCGTCTGATCTGGTAGTTGCCGTAATTACCGTCGATGAGTCACTATTCGCCTTACACTGCCCAAACTTGGTATCCCTAATATAGTGACTTAGCCTTCAAAGAAACCAGACAATCATTATTATAACACTACATTTGCGTTATAATGCCGTTTGAATTAGTAAATAAATCAAAACGCTCGTTTCCTGGTCGGACGCTGTGTAACTCGGCGTCTGTTCCGGATCCAAGCTGCTTGACACTGAAATACAGACAGTTACAGCAGTCATTACTTATAGCAGCATTGCAATGCTTCCACCGTCGTATACAAACTAAATCACTATTGCAATCAGTGCAGTTTCAGATCCGACGCCGCTATCTGGTCAGGGACATCTGGTTTTGCAAAACAATTTAGTTTAGTCCGAATATTAGAGTTCCATTGAAAGCCAAAGTTTTTTTAATTGTAATTTCTATTTATTTCGTTAAGATATATGATCCGAAACCAGTTAAATGAATAGCGTTTAAATGATGCACTATATAGCGACGTTATATATATATAATCTTCACATTACAATTTATAATATAAATAGAATAGAACATTCGTGGTCATTTCATTCGGAAATTATTAAATTCATTTACCAAAAATGATAAAAACTCGCCAAGGCTCGTTTTTATCTATTTTGGAAAACTCGTTTGATAAATTCCATATTAAGTGACCACTCATGTAATATCCTCTGTATATATATACTTTTTTTTTGGACGTGTATTTTTTTTAAATGGGCCTTTATCATTTCTGGTGTTGTGGTCAAATAGTTTGGCTCTTTTTATTACTTTGTCACATTTGTTTTCCTTTCTATAACTGACTAAACATTAATACCGGAAGCAATTTTGCGCATGAGCAATATTTCGTCTGCTTCATTTTTAAATTTTACAGATTAACTTAATGTTTGGCAAAATACTGGCCGAGTGTCAAACAGCTTGAATCCGGATGTGTTTTCCTAGGACACCATAATTCGGGAAATGCAGTGAAGGGGTTAATAGTTTCGAAAATATTGTAGAAAATGGAGCATGTGCTCATCATGAGTTAACGCTTCATTTTCCACAATGATTTCTATAATTATCTGCTATTTAGGCTTCAAAGGCGTATCTATGGAGTTAAGTGTTAAAGTTAGTTCTTCACACATCAGGGCTTATCTATTTCTGATTATGTTCCTAACTGTCCGGACGGCGAGGCCGAGATAATCCAGGCAGGGTGTAGTAACTACACTTGAACCTCGTTATCTCGATTCCGTTAATCCGAGCCTTCTCTGTACCTAAACCAGCCCTGTTTACGATTGTTGATATTTCATGTTGCTGGTTAGGGATTTCCTCCCCCGCGCGGGACTTTTAAATCAATTTATATATGTAAACATTCAATTGAATTAACATTTCAAGCTTAAAAAAACATGAACGAGCAAATGTTAATTTCACACAATGTTTTCTTTAGTTATCTAGCAAAGACGTCAAAATGCGTATCTATGGGGTAAAGGTTTAAGTTGGTTCTGTACACGGCAGGGCTAATATACATCTCTGATTATTTTACAAACTGCACCGACCAATTCAAATGCAGGAACGGGTAATGTACAAGAATGAGCTTCGTGTGTAACGAAAACCCGCACTGTCGCGACGGCATGAGACCGTCGAGGTGGGATACTGTAAGTAAACTTGAACCTCGTTTTCTCGAGCTCCGTAAACCCTTTACTCAATATAAGATATTTAGACTCATTCACAAGGAATATATACTTGATAGGAAGATTATCGTGGAGAAAGGAAACTCCCATTTAGAATGAATTTGAAAACATTACAGCAAATGCTTCATTCCCACAACGTTTTCTGTAGTTAGCTGCTACAGAGGCGTCAACAGCAATATATATGGTGTAAAGGGTAAAGTAAAATTCATAACTCAATCGAAAACTAAAATCTGAACCAAAATCAGAGAATAATGCCTTACTTATATTTTTGGGAGATATAATGTTTTGCTCAGGGTGTCTGTCCGTCTGTTTGTCGGTTTGTCCATCTGTCTGTCATAAATCCTGTCCTCATCATAACTTTTGAACCTCTTGACGGATTTTGAAATACTAACCACAAATGTTCACGATGTTGTGACGATTTTCTGAGCGCTTGTATGACAAGCTTTTTTCAAGGTCAAAGTTACACTTAGAGGTCAACTCTCTCATAACTTCATTCCATTGGGGAGGAATGTTTTGTGAGAAAAATAATCACCCAGTTAAAGGTGTTTACTGCAGCTATTATGCTTATTTGCTTTTTTCTAAATAATGGATTTTGTTTAAACTATTAAGTTTGAAAGACCAAGCAAATACTTGTTAAAATATGAAATAAAATGTATAAAAAAAGATCACCGATATTTTTAAGATTGTATTGGCTCTTTTAGAACTATGTGACTAAATTCACATTAAACTTTATACACATAAAATCAATTTTTTCACATGAAAGTATTCATTTTTTACATTGCATTTAATTAAGCATGTAACAAGTAACATATATTTATACAAAATATTGAAAACAATGTAGACATAGTGTCTGTACTTAGCAAATGCTCGTACACAGGTGTAACGCGTAACTCTCGCAAGAGCCGTGATTGGCTACTGCCGCAAACGCCTTTAAAAATATTCTTCAGCAAAACACCTATTATTAATAGTTGTCGAATCGTTTATTGTGTCTTTCATGCTACAGTGGGGTATTCTTAGCACTACTCTTAACTCGTTAGACACTGAACAATGATAATAATTATGTTCAAACAATGTTATTCATTATTTTCGTTTTGTCAAATAAGTTTTCATACGTCTACTTGCAGTTAATGTAAATATAAACAAGAGCTCTCCGTAAGACAGCAAGCTCGACTATTTGGCATTTTGACACAAAGGGGGATAATTAATTCAAAGTAAAAACTTAAGTTATGGGACTTATCCTACTAGGACATGTGAAGTGTAAAGTCTCAATGCAAAAGCATGTATAGCTTCTGAGTAAAGGCCTTGCACGCAAAACATTAACCAAAGTCCAAAACGAGGATATTATTCAGTCAAAATCCAATCTAGAGTTATTAGACTTGTCCAACTAGGTAATGTGATGACCTTGGATAAGTGTGTGAAGTTTCAGAGCAATAACATACAGTAAAACCCAACTAATACGACCACTTAAAATAGCTCATATGGATAGACTTAGAGACATGCGGTAGCTTAATGCAGGTCGAATGGAATGCAGAAACCTCCCATACGAGCTATTTGCATTACTGTCGATCTTCAATAAGTTACCACCTGTCTTTATGTACCTCCAAGCGTCTTCATTGAGTGACCGTATTAACGAAGTTTCACTGTGTATGGTTTCTTAGAAAAGGCGTACGCAAAACTTTAACCAAACTTTCTAAGTCCAAAAAGGGGGAATAATTCACCCCAAATTCAATCAAGAGTTATGGAACTTGTTTTGCAAGGTCATGTTATGTTCTCGGATAAGTGTGTGAGGTTTTAGGGCATTAGCCTATATGGTTTCTGTGAAAAGGCCTTGCACACAAAACTTTAAACCAAACTTTCTAAATCCAAAAAGGGGAAATAATTCAGTTAAAATCCAATCTAGAGTTACGAGACTTGCCCAACTAGGTCATGTGATGATCTCGGATAAATGTGTGAAGTTCCAGAGCAATAGCATATATGGTTTCTTAGAAAAAGCCGTGCACGCAAAAATTTAATCAAGCTGGCATCGCCGACGGCGACGGCGACGCCGACGCCGACGCAAAGGTGACTGTAATAGATCTCCATATTTTTCGAATAGTCGAGCTAAAAATTAAAACCAAAAAAATCACAGGTGTAACAAATTGTGAGGATAAACGTTCTAAATATTTGGAATACCAGTAGTGAAATATTTGAGAACAATCGACAGATTACAGTTAATCCGGCTGAGAAAAATGTCGTCTGCACAATTTTTCTTCTACGTCAATTTTGAGCGTCATCCAATTACGTTTTTCCTGGGTTTAACGTCTCTTAGACAGTATTTGATTAAGTCATAAGAGAAACTTTTACTATATATAATGTCCACCTAATAACTGTTTAACGACTGGAAGGGTTTTAAAATAACTCACCAAATGTGTTTACCATACTGAACCAATGTGAAGGGTGCATGTTACAAATATCTTGGTTCAAGGTCAGGATCACAATAAGAGATTAAATGTCATAGGACTGTATTGCGTGTCTGCCCCACGTCTCTCCACCTCATCGAAGGATTTTAAAGTAAACTGCTACAAATAGTAACCGTATTAAAACGATATGCAGAGCCTATGTTTCAACCAGCTTGTTGCAAGGTTAAGGCCACACTTCGAGGTCGATTCTCGCATTACGTTATTCCATTCTAGTTAAATATGTTTCACTCTTAGCAAAACACCTACATATCGAATCGTTTATTTGTTCCCTACCATGTTATGGTATGGGAACTAAAGGTCCGTACGCACGAGTGCGTTAATCTTTCCAGTTAGGGAGCGTGGGGTTACAAAGTCATTAATCTATACAGAAGTGACTTGTGGGGTTAAAATATACTTATGAGGTTACGGGAATCGACTTCCGCTGTTACGGTAGGGTAAGGGAATTTGTAGTGTATAATCCGATAACAGTCTTCTCACAAGAACGTCCGTCCGTACGTCTGTCCGTCCGGATTTCTTGTCTCGTTTGTATACTAGTATTCATAATGCTTGGTTATAGTTCGATATAACTTCACACACTTATTCTCCATAGCACGATGATGTATCCTATGTATTACCCGATCTCTTACGCCCAAGTTCAAGGTCACAATTTGGGCTCAAACGTTTCAATCTTATTTTTGTGTCCGGGCTGTATCTTCCTCGTGTTTCAATAGATTTTGAAATTACTTCACACAACTATTCTCAATAGCAAGATGCTGTATCCTTTATATATTACCCAATCTCTTACGCCCAAGTTCAAGATCAAAGTTTGGGCTCAAGCATTTTGATTTTAATTTTAATCTTAATTTCGTGTCGGGATGTATCTTCCCCATGTTTCAATAGATCTTGAAATTACTTCACACAACAATTCTCCATAGCAAGATGATGTGCAATGTACATTACTCAAACTCCTATGCCCAAGGTCAATGTCACATTTTGGGCTCAAACATTTGAATGACAATTTCATGTCCGGGCTGTATCTTCCACATGCTTGATTCGATTTTGATATTATTTCAAAGATTGATTGTCCATAGCAAGATGATTTGTCATACCCATTAACCCTTCTCCTCCAACGAAGACTTGAAGCGCCTTTTAAATAGCGCCTCTGCAACTAATGACAAATATTGTAGGAAATCGGTTATTTGCTCGTAATGAGCAAATGAACCATTTCATACAATAATTTCAAAATAATTCAAATATGACATTTAGTTTCGCCTATATTGTCACATTTTTCATCAAAGATCACGGGCATTCCGAAATAACTAATTCGAGCGAGAATTGAAATATCTATTACTTCTTCACTTCAATGTAACCTTGCATATCGTTGGGAGTAAAAATAACCTCGGCACTCTGAAACCATCAGTGTTTAGGAGAACGCAAACAAATGAGTTTTGGTATACGTCTCAGTGTCATAATCATGTTGACATTTTACAATATAACCCTCTATTACTCCACAAGCTATTTTCAGACTTATCAGAATGGAAATAGTTTGATGAACATTATGAAATCGAGGAAAAATAGAAAAATGTCATTCTTGAATTGTTTTTAAATCATTGTAGGAAAAGGAGCATTTGCTCATTACGAACAAATGATTCATTTCCTACAATATTTTAAATTTTTCTTTTTTTTCATTTACAGAGGCGCTACAATTCGCTTATATGGAGGAAAGGGATATGAGATACAATTGCATATGTACACTTTATGGCGGTACAACTGGTGCATACAAACGTAATGCTTATATTTACTGAAGTTTGCAATATACATGTATTATTAAATCATATCTCTTTTTAATAATAAGATCAAAACTTCATATATCCGTGACGAAACCTTATAAACTCCGCCGAGAAACAAGGTTTTGACTTATCCTTTTGAGATGCTTCACGCAGAATTTGACACTGCGAAACCCACCATGTGATAATATTGAGTATGTGACCCATCTAACACATAAGCCCCACTTCAGCATCCGTTTTGACACGTTGTTTTATTTCTATTTTAAAATACAGTTCAAAATGCACAAAATCAATCTTATTTTCTGATGTTTTTTTATATTTTAAAGCGCCTATCTCACATTTACGAATATGGACAAGAATGAACACGATTTGATGCTGTTAGACCTATAAAGGTCGTTCGTGTTATTCGTGTTAAGTCGTGAACGGGCGCATACATTCATACGGACGTCGCAACTTGTCCTTAATCGTGTTATAATCTTTATGCTCCCCCAATGAATTTTGTGGGAGCATATAGTCGCCACTTTTTCCATCCGTCCGTCCGTTTGTCCGTCCGTGTGTACTGTTCTAGGTATTCAACGAAACGTTATGTGAAGTATCACCATGGAATGCAAATGTGCAAGACGTATGCATTTTCGGGCCCCATAAACTTACTACCGAGTTATGGCCCTTTGATTATTTCCTCATATATTCATGAGGGAGATTCTTGTCAGCGCTAGTTCTCAGAAAGGACTGGCAGGAATTCAACGAAACTTGATCTGATGTGTCACCATTGAGTGTAGATGTGCAAGACCCATGCAATTTCGGGCTCCATGAATTTCCTACTGAGTTATGGCCCTTTAATTATTTTTAAATATATTCACGAGAGAAATTATATCAGCGTTGTTGCTCAGAAACTACTGGAAGGATTTTATTAAAACTTGATGTGAAGTGTCACCTTACCCTAATCCAGGTGCGAACACATTGTGGTTTATTGAGCACTTGCCTTTTATGAACACATTGACACATTTCCCACATCAGTTCCATATTGAATGATTTCTTGGCATGTCGGAAGGTTTTACCCTATACTCCACTGTTATGCCCGTTGACGCTTCTGTTGCGGATGACCATTAAAACTTTGTGGGATATAGAGCATTTGCTCATAACTATCTAGCAAATGCTCCATTTACTAAAATGTTTCATAGACATTTAAAAATGGTGTTTTCCTTACTCTAAGATAATCATCATTTTGACATCACTTTCCCTGTGGATAGATCTTAAAACATTCATCATTTGCGTTCATTGTTAATGAGTCAGTGTAGATCCACATTAGGTGCTACATTGAACAAAGATCTAGCTAATGTGTGTATACTTAAATGCTAAAAATCCTAATTTCATCACTAAAACCGATAGTGTGACCACTTATAAGGATCGTCTTTCCACGGCGTCTAATAAGTTGTCACACTGTATGGTTCTTGGAAAAATATTGAATAATTGTCAAAACATGACTGATGCATGCATCTTATATGTAGCGCTAATCGAGGATGTATAATTGTGTATGTAGTGACCACAGACATATGAGTGTCTTTGTGACATGAAGGACAAGATATTACTTTGGCAAAAATGTTAACGCTTTTAAGCATCTCCGACGTGAATTGTCCCAAAATAATCTGTAATTCTGTAGCGCCGAATACTCTCGAATATTTTACATAATAAACAATTTTCGGCTTATATCTTACTTAAAATATGTTAGTTTTTGTTATCTATACCAAAGAGTTGCGTATATTGTTAAACTGTATCGTGTGAACATTCATAAGAATCGTCTTTTCACGAAGACTATAATGAATGTCACATCATGCGATTTAGTGAAGAAATAAGATATGTTGCATTTGAATTAACCCTAACCTATATGAACATCTATAATGATATTAATCAACCATTTCTTTATATACAGCACATATATATTTCAATTATGTTACATGGTGAATATGTAACACTCAGTGTCAACATCGCCGGCAGGCCAACAGTGCAGACCTTGATTATACAGCTCCTGTAGGAGCTGTCTTATATGGGCTTTCACTGTTTGAAATAAGAGTATTTTATGCGGATACAATGTACTTGTAAGCAAAAGGTTAAACACAACTTGAGCGCTGGGGGTAATAGGCAAGGTTATCTTCTCCTTCTGTTAGGCTGCACAAGATAAGTACACGGATATAGTGCAGTCCTTGATCAGACTGCTCAACTAGCTATTTACTCATGCCCTGCTGACCAAAGACTTAGAATAATAGCGGCTTATATAGTTTCTGGCTTTTAAATCGTGGTCAGTGTTTGCCACTTATTAGAACAGATACTACCCGGTTTAAATACCATATTATTTACAGGGAACTTTATCTTGGTCTTAATCGGCTATTGTTCCTTTTTAATAAGTTGTTTTATAGAGGATGAGTATAAAAATGGCATAGTATGAAATGGGGTTATCCTTTACTCCATTTAATATATTTGAAACATATTCACAATGAAATATTTTGATGAAAATGATGACGATTTAGGACCAAAGCACTTTACTGCCAAAACAATTGTGCGTATGCGCAATATTAAGTCTGCTTCATTTTAAATATTTACAGATAAACTTAATGTTTCGCAAAAATACTGGCCGAATGTCAAACAGCTTCAATCCGGATTAGACGCCGAGTAATTCGGTGTCTCATCCGGATCAAGCTGTTTGCCTATGACACCATGGTTCGGGGGTAAGCACCTAAGGGGTTAATAGTTTCAAAAACATATCGCTAGAGTGGTGAATTTTTAACAGTATTCTTAACACGTTAGGCACTGAGCAGTGATAACATGTACAAACACTTTAGAGCCAAATCAGACGCCGAATATCTCGGAGTCTGATCCGGCTTGAAACTGGTTGACACTCTTTTGACTTAAATTTTCATAAAATGCCAGAAATAGGTCATGTTTTCATATTATCTGCGTTGCGTTGGAACGCCAGTAAAGAAACGTGGCTCTCCCACTGTATATAATAAATTCATTATTTCTATTTTGGCAAATGCGTTTTCATTTATCTTATTGTAGTGAAGGTGAATATATGTTTTTAACATTTGAAATACCAGTAGTGAATTCTCTCTCAACAAACTACATATTACCGTTTATCCGGCTGAGAAAAATGTCGTCTTCAAAACATTTTCTCTACGTCAGTTTTGAGCGTCACCCAGTTACGTTTTTGCTGGGTTTACGTCGCTTAACCAGTATTTAAGTCATACGATTTCAAAGGTCATTTGACTATATATTATGTCCACATCATTACTTTTTAACGACTGGAAGGATTTTAAAATAAATCACCACAAATGTTTACCATACCGAGGCTATGTGCAGAGTGCATGTTACAAAAAGCTTGGTTCAAGGTCAGGGTCACAATTAGAGGTTAAATGTCATATGACTGTATTACATGTCTGCCTCTCTTCACCCTATCGAAGGACTTTAAAGTAACTTGTTACAAATAGTAATATGCAGAGCCTATGTTTCAACCAGCTTGTTTCAAGGTCAAGGTTACACTTCGAGATCGATTCTCACGTTACTTTATTTCGTTCTAGTTTAATATGTTCACTCCTAGCAAAACACATAAGGATACTACATATCGAATCGTTCATTAGTTCCCTACCTTTTAATGGTATGGGAAATAAATATGTGCACGATTCCGTCCGTTGGTCCGTACGCGTCAGAAGGTTATGATTGTGGGGTTACAAAGTCATTAACCTATACTAAAGTGACGTGTGTGATTAAAATGTACTTACCGGCTACGCAAATCGACTGGCGGGTTTGGGAGTAAAAACCTCGGCACTCTGAACTCTTCATTTAGGGAGGAGGAAAACAAATGAGTTTTGTTTACGTCTAAGTGTCATAATCATGTTGACGTTTCACTAAATAACCCATTACTCCACAAGCTATTTTTAGACTTCTAGAATGGACATAATTTGATGAATTAGGAAAATCCAGGAAAAAGAAGAATGCCCTTCTTGATTTGTATTGAAATCACAGTAAGAAACGGAACATTTGCTCGTTACAAGCAAATGTTTAGTTTCCTTCAATGTTTTCAAAGTATTCATTTATAGAGGCGCTAGAAAGTTTTTATATGGAGGAAAATGATAAAAGATTCCATTGCATATTTACACTTTTTGGAGGAACAACGGGTGCATACAAACTTAATGTTTTTACTTACTGAAGTTTGAAATCTATCATAAAATTGTCGTATCTCTTTTGAATAATAAGATCAAAACTTCCTATATCCGTGTCGAAACCTTATACCTCGGCCGAGAAGCAACGTTTTTGACTCATTATTTTGAGATGCTTCACAGACTATAACTCGGTCAATTTACGCAGGCGATACATCATTTGACAAAATTGATCTATATGTGAACCATATGACAAATACGCCCCACTTCAGCATTTGTGTTAGACGTGTCGACACGTTGTTTTATTTCTATGTAAACAAAAGATCGAATTGCACATAATCATTTTATTTTCAGATATTGTTATTTATATTTTAAAGCCCATATCTTACATCTACGAATCTGATCAAGAATGAACACGATTTAACGCTTTTCATCAATTCGTGTTGCATGTAGAACATATGAAAGTCGCGAACCCATTCGTGTTCATTCGTGTTCAATCGTGTTAAGTCCTGGTCGATCGCGCGCATTCGTTTTTCGAGACGCAGCTTGTCTTAAATCGTGTTATAATGGTTTGCTTGTTTGTTTTGTTTTTGTTGGGCTTTACGTCGTTTCGACAGTATTTCAGTCATTGCTCGACGCCCGGCTAATTACTAGTGGAGGTAAACCCCAGAGACCCGTCAGAGTTGCACAGACGGACAACTGGGTAGAGCCACTGACCTACCGCAAGCCAACCGGATGAATTCCTCACTTAAAGATATAATGTTTTGCAATGCACTCATTTGTAACACGATATAAGCCAAACTGAAAAGTCGCGTTCAGTCGTATGAAATCGTAGACAGTCGTTTCAATCGTATAAATGTATTTCTCAGTCGTATGTAGATCGTGCTTAGTTTTGTAGTTGTGCTGGCTTTTTAAAAATGTGTGTTAAATCGTATAGCGATCGTGTTGATACGTGTTAAGTCGTATGGGCGTCGTATGAGGGTCGTGTATGGTCGTTTATCAGTCGTAGTGGGGCGGTGTTAAATTAGGTTGAATCGTGTTGTACCGTATGGATATCTCATGTCGGTTGCATGAGTGTCGTGCTGAGTTGTATGAAGGTCGTATGAGGGTCGTGTTTGGTCGTATAAGGGTCGTGTTTAGTTGAGAAA
>JAULCE010004460.1:0-22969 GCA_032359355.1 Macoma nasuta | reverse complement strand
ACTCAATAAAACCGAGTCTGCAATTTTCTCTATATGAATTGACTTTCGTGCTTTTGAAGGATCTCCCTTTTACAGAAATAATTTACCATAGTGGTTTAGCGTGAGATACAGTAAAATAGTTGTGAGCATACTGATGGACAGTATAGAGTGGTCTTAATAAATTCTGACATTATGATAGAGTTGATTAAATTTGTATATAGAAAACACTCTAATGATTAAACATTTGGGTCCGAAAATAATAGCTCTGCACCCACAATGCAATATTGTTACCCCACAATGCAATATTGTTACAATCACATCAAACAGAAATCATGGAAACCATAAATCGGAAAATTATTGAGCTATTAACCCACAACTGGGGTAATTTTTCAAACAGCTTGGATCCGGATCAGACGCCGAGTAACGCGGCATCTGATCGGGATCCAAGCTATTTGACACTCAGACAATAGTTTCACCAAATTTTAAGTAAATCCAACAACATTTTAAATTGAAGCAGACGACAATTTTAGCGGCGGGCTAAGGGTTAATCATTACCCTGCTGCTTAAATTGTTTTTTCGATGTTGACCAATTCGCTAAAACTTTAGGGAAATTGGCAAATTGGGAAACAGCTCGAATCCCACTTAGACGCCGTGTTAATTATGAAGGTCGGTCGTTCCTTATCATGACGACATATTTAAGACATCAGCAAAAACAAAACCTAACCTATTTGAAGTACAGTCAAACCTGTCTATAGCGGTCCACCAAAAGGCGACTAATTTTAGAAATTTAAGACAGGTGGCTGCTTAATGAAGACTGAAAGTAATGCATAAAGCTCCTAAGGGAGCTTTCTGCATTTCTTTCACCCTGCATTAAGCATTAAGCAACCATCGGCCTACGAATCAATTGATACCTGTATAAAGATTGGCCGCTTTAGAGAGGTTTTTTTCTGTATTCCATTGAAGAGTTGAATACTATCATCTGTTTGAACGTTTTAACCCTTTCAATGTGGGAAAGAAGGCAAGAAGACCGGGAAACCTCTGATCTTGGTCTGCACTGTTTTGCAGATATGATGTGTCTACCTTAAGTCTATTTTTTTATGATTTTATAAACCAATACTTTGATTCCTATCATTAGTATTGATTGTAGGAGGGTAATTGTCGCCTGTTACTGGTTTTGGATGAAATATTTTAACGAAATAAATAATAAAAATAAATAAATAAACTTTGGTTTTTCCGAAACCCTAGTACTCGGAATATATTTTGTTGCAAAACAGTGGAGTGCCTGATAAGACGCCGGCTTCTGATGCGGCGTCTGATCTGGGACTTCACTTATTTGCAATGTCGATATAAGTCGCCTATGCCGGTGAAAGGGTTAAAAAATCAAATATTTATCGATGGTGCTTATCGATTATATGGAAATAACACGGCATACCAAAATAACTACTTATGAGCAGCAAGAATATGAAAATTAACAACACGAACTTACGTGAGCCATAACGTCTTTCTTTATCCCAGTTTATAGGTTTTCTTTCGTATCAGCTTTTGTACATTTCCCTTTGGATACCAAGCGGTCCGCCTGCTGCGAAAATTGTCGTCTGCTAAAAATGTCGTCTGCTTCATTTCTAAATATCGTCCGATTTTCTTAAAATTTAGTGAACCTATTGTCTGCGTGTCAAACAGCTTGGGGCCAGATCAGACGCCGAGTTACTCGGCGTCTGATCTGGATCGAAGCTGTTTGAATAATCACCTTAGTCCCGACTAGCAGGCTTAGGGTTAAGCGTTGAATGCGTTTGCACAGTGGACGTAACGTGTGTATCGACGTTAATGTAACGCAAAACGAATAGCAAATCATATGCATAATAACAACGTTCTGGCCATTTTTTCAGGATTATAATACATTAAGTGTCGAGTACATTGACGCCTGATTTGGTTCTTTTTGCAACTGACAGTGCTCAGTGTCTTACGCTTGGGATGGTACGTAGAAGCGATTATCAAAACGTCACGATCATGGTAGACAAAGCTTTATCATGTCCAAACAGGATCTTAAGTTTTGTGCACAGGAAGCATTATTTATTATATTATAATATAAACGGATGCATTAGGATTGGGAAATTAAGCAATCGTCAATACAAATCAAAGTGTTTTACCCTTTTCTCCACATGCTATTGTAAGAATAGTTTATAGGTCATAAGCTAATGAAAGTATGGATATATAGGCAGAAAAAATGTCATTATGAGCTGTATTGATATCGTTGCAGGAAATAGAACATTTGCATGTGACAAACAAATTCTTCAGTAACTCTAATGGTTTTAATAATCATCAGTTACAGAGGTGCTAAAAGGCTCTTCTGTAGAGGAAATGGTTAAACATCAGTTGGGGAAGCGCTTTATATTCTAATTCGCCAGATATTGAGCTTTATAAGCATTTACATACAGCTAGAAGTCAGATAAGCCATCGGGTCATTCGACGTCTGTTGCGGCCCAGAGCTGTATATTGCTTATAGTTATACAATCATCAAAACATGGTCAGAATGTTTAAGATCTAGTTTAGATCTAGAAATCTAGATTTTTATGAAAAGCAAATGCTTTTGTGCGAAATTGAGGCATGATATGGCGAGCGCAGAATGTATGCAACAGCGCATTTAAGCGTCTTCGGCGATGAAAGGGTTAAGCATGCTTACGTAATCCTCAGTGTTTCGCGTTCTTTACAATTGGACTGCGTAAACCATCATTAATATTTCTTTTGTGGAAGTTTGATTTTCCTTGACGGATATGTGTCAACGAGTGCATTTCAAATGCGCGGCATGCTTTAGCTCGCCTGAAATATGATAAAATTTGCATGCCTTCACCAAACAGCAGCCCTTTACCGGAAAACAGAAGAAAAAAACACCAGTACTAGTATGCATTCCGTACCAGATAACATCCAATTGTTGTACGCGTTACCCGCGGGTACCGTCCAAGTTTGTCAGGAACACAAAATCAAAGGACAACCAACCAATACCTACAACCATGAATATCATTTTTTAGAAGAGGACTCTATCATGCGCCAATATAACCCACGTTAAGTGAAGTATAACGTGTACAAACACTTTAAACTTCGTTGCAGCTATACAACCTTTCCAGATTACAATCTATTATATTCTCACTCAGGGGAAATATCTCACAGCCAAAACAAAATGTCGAATTAATTGAAGAACAATATTATCAGTACCTGACTTCTTTCAAAACATCTAAAAAGAAGACCAGAGTTATAGTATCTAATATCGATCCTAGAAAATACTTTTGCTAGCTGCCCAAATGACTTGGTATCGGTCACAGTGCAATGAACCCGGACACAAGAAACTTGATTGTGAGGCAGAATTGCAAGCTGATGTGCAATCCAATTACAACACCGCAGATGAAGAAGGGTTTGAGACAGAATCGGGCGAGTGATCGGGCTCAGACCTAACGTCAAAAAAAATAATGTTCATCTTCTAATGGTATAAGAAAGAAGACGACTACGACGGCAGATAAGTGAACGGTGAAACCGAAATACCATGTACACAAAAACCGTCAGCAATCAAGGGACATATTTACAAAACCAAACAAGCCCGGATACAGCAATGTCGTGTAGTGTTCTCTGTCGACACATGCCGAAACGTGGTCTAAAAGGAACACAAGGACATGATTTAAGAGACAAGTAGATTTATGTTTTCGATTTTGACCGAATAACGTATAACTCTAAAGCTAACCGTTATCATATGAACATGTTATAAGAACTATTGAGACCCGCATCACATTTGATCTTTTATAGACCAAAACGCGTGACGATGCTGATACATGATTTCATGTCAACCTTTTCTAGCTGCGTGGATCTGATTTATATGACTTCTGTGTGTTGTGGTCTGTAGAATAATTTGCTTTGGTGATATAACTTGAATGTATATTATGTAAAAATGTGTCAATCTGTGTGAACCCAGACCATGTGACCCAATCAGGTGTCACGTCGTTTTTGAGCCACACATGGTTTGTTTGATTTGCATTAGATTATGATACATGTCTCAAAATATTGATTTATCAAACTGTGAAGACCAAAATAACATGACTTATGTGTCCTGCCATATAGAACTTCAAGTTTTGCACGAGTGGTAATAAAGTATTGTGAGTGAAAATGTGTCGAACTGTTAATACCCAGATAATGTGCCGCAGTTATGTTTGTCGCATAGCATGAAGCTTCAAGTGTTTTTGTTTTCTTATTGCTTTTTACAGAATGATATGTAGATTTATGTGATAGTAAATGAAAATGTCAAACTGTGTTGAACCAGACCACGTTATTCGGTAATGTGGCGTATGGTGTTGAGCTTCAATGTTTTTGCACGAACTATAACAAAGGTGTATAGTTGCATCGAGAGAACAAATACATTTAGGAGACGTGTAAGCACCTGAACAAGAAAACAAACTTGGGAACTTTTGAAATACCACAAAGACATATTTGCCAAGTGTTATAAAGATATTGGACGCTGTAATTTGTTTGAAAAGTATTGTTTTTAGTAAAAGTATGCAAATCTTGATTTGGGTAAAAACCAAAACGAAAAACGAAAAGAGCGGTAGCAGTTTCTGGCGGACAATGTGTTTTTTCTCTTTTCCGCTTAGAGTAAAAGTCCCTGTTTGAATTGATTAACACCTATATCGAACATAGCGTGTTTTTTCAATGGTAGATTTAAATATTGATAATTGTCTGGAAAATGAGTATGTTTTTGACATTTATCAAGCAGGTAATACAAAGGTGTATTTATTGAGAAAAGGGTTAAATCTCTGTTATAGTTATAGTTAACCCCGTCCTCAACTCTTTGTGCACCTTTAATTAAAGCCACGTGTTCGAAATATAAATACTCCCTGTAAACATTGCAGTATACAGTGCGCCAATTGGCTGCTCGAAATTCACTTGGACGAGTCAAAAGTGCCAGACACAGGTAATATATCTAGGCCGGTACTCTTGCCATGTTTGTTTTTCTTCATTTCGATCAGTTTGTTATTCCTTCACCATACCTTATTGTATGACCATTTATTCAAACAATTTGAATAGGTGGTCACACTTGGATTTTGTTATTAAGTCCTGTATGATTTCCTTTGATCTTATTTTAGCAAAACCTGTTGTGATTTTACGGCATAATTTGCCGCCTTCCAGACAGTGGGCGAGGCTTGCAATCGGCACACGCCAAGTCTGTTAAATAAATTATTGAGTCAAAGGTGATCTTATATGTAACTTATTCGAACATAGATGTGCAAATCTCCGGATGACGAATGGCTTAGAAACTAGGGTGAAATATATTCTTATTAAATTTGCTTCCTTGCAATATTTCAATAATTTAGCCCGCGCTTGCGCGTGTATTTTTCTAGTACCTTTTTAAATGTAACGTTTTACTTCCTTTTCCCGCTTAATTTGTATAATATGTTAATAATCATTTGAAAATGTAGATAATATACAATTGAAGGTTTTGATGAGAAAGATAACCTTTAATAATTTTTTTTTTAAAGTACAGTAATATTTAAGCTAAAGTTTACATAAAGTGCATTGGCATTTGATTGAGACTAAACTGGCAGTGCACTGAGAGTAAGCTGACAGTGCACTGTCAGTTTAATGGGATTAAACTCGCAGTACACTGAGAGTAAACTGTCAGTGCACTGATATTTTCATAATATGTATCTTTAGAAAAATATCGTTTTTCTAAATATGTATATAGCAAAAACTTATTCATCAGATCAGAGTGCACACTATACAATAAATCAGGGTCCAAACACATTGTTTCTCTATTAAAGTAGTTGTATAAGAAGGGTAAATAAGATCAATTATACACACACTGAATACCAAGCCATATTATAATCAACATAGGCGTGTTTGATGGTTTCTTTTAACACTGTATTGGTTTGGCTGCAAAACATTGTTTGAACTTATGTAGTATCAACATGATGTGCGATGAACTACTATTGCTTCAAGGCGAGTGTTGTGTTTCAAGTTTCCTTACAAGGTGTAATCAATAGACAAGTAATTATGAAGTGTTAATCTAATCAACTAAGCTCTGTATTATAAACACACACAGTGTGGACTTATTAATATAACAGCCTTGAGTAAGTTGAAAAGGGTATGTCATTTTTGCTGAACATAAAACAATGCTTAAAAGGAGGAAAGTTACCATTTTCCAGAACAATTTCAAGATTGGCATTTTCCTCCAGGTTATGTATTATCTTTTTCGATGACTTCAATGTTGATGGATCTAAATATAGCATTTGAGGTAGCATTTTAACACTTTTTAAAAATATATTTTCGACATAACCTATTATCTGCTACAGTTCTGAAGTAGATTTCTGTAGATATATAAATATATATTTAATAGTAGGTGTACCACTATTATATCATACTCGGACCTGAGATGATAATAAAACAGATAGTTTATTAAAATCAAGAACAAACCAATAAGTATTTGTCAACATTTTCCAAGTCTGTGTCATGCATTTAATTGTGAAACATGATGTGCATTTAATTTAGCATCAACAATCATTTGCTGTTGTCTAATTGGTTTAACAGTATTGATCCCTATCAAACAAAATAAAATGAGCACTGCTGTAGGATTTCCAACCATAAGACAGTTCAAACAGTGTAGACCTATACCAGTTGCCACGCTGAAAGTAATGCATCTAGCTACAGTGCAAACTAGGCCGAACGGTGTAGAGCAAAATAGTAATTTTTTTGGCCAGTTTCAAACAGTGTAGACCCAGATCAGATGCCACGTCAGAGACGTGGCGTCTGTTCTTGTTATACACTGTTTGAACTGTCTTATGGTTGGAAATTGTACAGCGGCGCTCAAATACACATGTTCATATATTCCTTGCATGCACGAAAGCGTAGTATGCCCACTTGGTCTTATCCCACTTGTTATAATCCCAGTTCGTCTACTTTTTTGCACTTTGTCCCAGTTGGTCTACACCATTCTACACGCCAGACTAAGTTTGGTTACGCCTAGCTTAACATGATAGACAGGTCCTGAATAATGCGCTAACTCCCTATTTTATAAGTTAGATTTATCTATGAAAAGTGTGAAGTAAACATGAAGTATTGACCGAGACTAGAGCATAAATTCTCATCGGAAAATTGTAATTTATCGTTTTTTATGTGTAAAAAAGTAGACCGAAACAAAATTGGTTGGACTATTGTCAAAAAAAGCTTTCGACCTGAGTTTTCTTTAGTATTACATAAACAGTTTGGATCCATATCAGTTTGCATTTTCTTTCAATTTTGACGTATGTTACGGTTATTTTAAAAGATTAAACTGAAGCAAAATTTAATATTGACAGGCTAGTAGCCCTTTTAGGGGCCGCACGATAAGGATTAAAACAGAAATTAGATGCCTAATGCCAAAATTATGTTGAATTGTGAGCAGTTGAATGAAGTTTGAAATAACGGCATATCTATACAATACCATTATCAGCTTGAATTAAAGATTTAAAAAACAAAGCTTAAAAATTTCCTTAATCCGATAAAAAGGGCGGACACGCGCACTTTTGACAAAAATGTATTAGGTGAGTTTTGCCAAAATATGATGGCATATTTCTGCCACAACTTAATCACTTAAAGTTTGCGAACAGGCTCGTGTTAATATGTCACACAAGTATGTAGTAAGAAAAATAACATTTGTGATATGCGTTCTTGAAACTTTTCTAGTTTTTGTGATGCGAGTTTTATAAAAAATGGAGTCGGACTAAACCACGCAATGGAATCGTGTAACGCAACAAAAACAAAATACACAATAGTGCCAATATGGGCGATGGACGGTAACATTTGACATTCCTGACAAACTCTTTTTTTCATGCATATTATAATAAAATAATGATTCATTAATACAAGACATTCTAACTCTTACCTTTTATTAAAATATGTGTAAAACAAGCCTTGGTGTTCGATATATCTCCTTGCGCTAAACTTTAAAGGAAGAAAAACTGACAGGCGACAGATTCAGGAACGGGCTCAAGTAGACCATTGCTTACCATTTGTTTCTTTGGAACGCCATTTGGCGCCAAATGTAGAATATCAACTTTAAAATAATTGGAAAATGGATCATTTGCACATAATAAGCAAAGGCTGCCTTTTTACAATGTTTTAATCCCATTTCAAACTTGGTGCTTTTCTATATCGTTATTGTGATAAATATAAAACGTGATTATTAAATGGCTAACCCCTTAACTGCCTACCCCATCCATTGTGTAATATGCAAACAGGTTGGATCCGGACGAGACCCCGGGTAACCCGGCGTCTCATCCAGATATAAACTGTTTGGCACATATTTTTTTCCAAAAATAAAGTGATTATTTGAGGTTTAAAAATAAAGCAGACGATACATTGCGCATAATTGCCGCGGCAGAAAAAGGGGTAAAGGTTGAAAGTCGCACAGCGACGCTCATATTTGTTGTTCTGCGTTTCCCATTTAGAAATATTTATTTCAATTGGTAAGAGTGCTGTCCTCGGACATGGCTGAGCATATATATCATATCAATACTACACAGAAAATAATAAATAGTGCACGTGTCATTATAGATATTACATATAACATGAAAACGGTTACACATGCCATAATGAAATACGAACATTTCATGACAAAGAACGTTCATAACATAAAAACCAGCGTAAGTGATATGATTAAGCGTGTTAAAGCCCTAGTTTAGTCCATCTTCATTTGACCCCCACATATTTGACATCATGATTTCATGTGCACTTGGTCAGTGGAGAAAGCACTGCCTAGTGACACCTTGGTATTCCACTGTCACACTTATCTTTGATTGGACAATACCCACTGCCTTGACCAATCAAACACAAGGAACCGATAGGGACTGCTATCCCTGAATGGTCCAATAAAAATAGGATTGAAAATGACTCTGGGGATTAGAGGACCCCATTAGCTCTCACATGATGAGCTCCTCGGGGGGGGGGGGGCCCATTCCTTAAACTAGGCATTTTAGAACATAATAGATATTACCCATGACTAAAGAAAGATTGTACAAAACATAATACAGACTGAGAAGAACATAATCACACATAACACATTAATGATTGTAATGAACAAAACACAGGTTAAGCTAATTAAAAAGGCACATGAAATAATGCAATTATACATGACAGAATGAAAAGAGTACACAGCAAACTAAACGTTACGCAAGGCATTATAAGGATTGAATATAATATCATGAAGGTTTGCATGACATAATTAAGACAGCACTGCGCATAAAAAAGTATAACATGACATAATGAACAGTTAATACAATTCAAATCAGGTAACGTATGGTATAATAATGATTGCAAATGACATCATAAGGTTTTACTTAAAGTAAAAACAGTATACATAATTTAATTAATGTTATACACGGTGGAAGTTGTCGAATAAAAGACAGTTGAGGCGTTCTATAAACGTGTACTTGTTAGATAGTCGGTAGTCGAAATCAAGGCTGTACTTAGATTGATGTTGAGATAGTATAGCTTGAAAATGATGTCGTCA
Organism: Macoma nasuta; assembly: GCA_032359355.1. Classification (NCBI taxonomy): domain Eukaryota; kingdom Metazoa; phylum Mollusca; class Bivalvia; order Cardiida; family Tellinidae; genus Macoma; species Macoma nasuta. Next base: position 13,467 of record JAULCE010004460.1, on the reverse strand, counting down.
GTCTGATATCGTTTATGTTAAAAAACTACCAATACATAACAAGTATTGCAGTTTAGGAATAAGTAGACCGAACCCTATAAATTTGGTGGGTTACTTATTTGCATTTCGCGTTGTATTGTTATTTAAATGAGAGGAATGTGATTGACCAATAGCTTGGCCGTAATTTGAATCCAGTTTTTGGGTTTATTATCGGTTAGACTATTTACCAGTACACATCTGCTGATGAAAATCATTCTAAAATATATGTAATAAATATATATTTGCAGATAAAAGAAAGAATGGAAGTCCGCAGTTCCCTCACTTTTTCTAGCATATTATATCACAAAACACGAAAACACTGCTTTTGTACCTTTCTTGTTGATGTATGGACGCAACCCAAGACTCGCTATTCATGCCTGTCTTGGATTGGATTGTTCTTTTGGAGACACCAACACAAATTCAAAATACACCCAATCTCTGGAGAAAACTCTAAAACATGCATGTGGAATTGCTTATAAGAATGCTGAAGTGATCTCCAACCAAGGCAAAACCCTTTACGACAAGGTCAAGGAAAGTTCATTTTATGTGGGAGATTATGTGTTGGTAAGAATCGCGGGAGAATGAGGTAATTGTAAACTGGTAGACATTTGGGAGGATACATCTTATATTGTAATTGCTCAAACCAATTCTGACATACCAGTTTACGATGTCAAACCAGACACCGCGAGGGAGAGAACGAAAAAGGTTCCATAGGAGCAATTTGCTACCGTTCATCCTTTTACCAGGACCAGCTATAACGAGTCAATGCTCGGACTCGAGTCCGCCTACGGCTTCAGATGAAAAATCTGCAGAGTTTTTGATGACGATTCATCTGCCACAGAAGAGAGGACAGAACATGTAAGCGGCAAGACGTGTTTACTTTTATAAAAATTGGACATTTTTTCTGTAATGCGTACTTAAATTATTCAGGTATTGTTTTTGTGATTGATCTGACAGCTGCAGAGAGCTGTTATTCATTTTACCAAGGTCGAATTTGGTGTTTGATATTATTCATTTACATCACAAACTACTGGATCTTGTACTGCTTGATTAATGTAATTTTCTTGTTAACCTAAAGTAGCTTGATACATGATTTCATATGAGTAACGGCATATGATTGTATAAACCACAAATGCAATGTATTTTGCATTATAGGCATAACCTTTCACTTAGAGTTACTTACAGATTATAAAGCTGCTTTGTTTGATACGTATTATATATTATTTCCGATGGCGTATAAGCTATTGGAAATAATTGTTGGAAATTGTGTGCAATAAAACGTCTTAACAAATATGTTTAGTGTATTTCTTGCTACGGAACGATTTAACGAGAACTCACCGTGTATGTTGTACAAAGAAACGCTTGACCGGGAACTCGCCGTGTGATAACAAACTTTGTTCATACATTTGGTCATATATGATTGAATCCTACATATATCAAATACCCCGTACCCTATACTATTGTATTACTATGGTGGTTTTGCATTTTTGGGGTGCAGTGTTGAGTATTTGGATTCTTGGGATCTTGGTAGCATCGGATACTGTTGTTTTATTTGTCTGGATAAAAAGTTCCAAGTTAGCGTCTGAACAGGTGTTTGACTTAAAACGTGTTTCAGGCTTCAATATTTCGGTATATGATAGAGGTGTAGTGGAGGTCGTGCACATTTTGTTCTTTGAATTAAATAACGAGGACAACATTTCACATGGCGGGCAACTATGTTGCAGTTAAGGAATTAGTAAACCGAACCCTATAAATTTGGTGGGTCACTTATTTGCCTTTCGCGTTGTATTGTTATTTAAATTTGCGGAATGTGATTGACCAATAGCTTGGCCGTATTTTGAATCCATGTTTTGAGTTCATAATCGGTTTAACTATTTTCCAGTACCCATATGCTGATGAAATCTATTCTAAAATATGTATTTGATAATACGTTGTTTTTAAACTGCTGTGTACGTTTTGAAAGCCTTTAACGAACATTGTGTAAGCTCACCTACCTGATCATTAAAACGTGAAATTTTCTTCAAATATGTTTTTTCATAATTGGTTATACTATTTACCAGTACACATCTGCTGATGAAATCCATTCTAAAATAAATGTTATTAATATACATTTGCAGTCTTGTCTTGCTGTAAACCCAGAAAAAGAGAACCCGATAAAAATCCATCGGCAACACAATGCAGGTACATTGAATAAATTCGCCATTATTTTACCGAGTTGGCAAAGACGAAACCATCGTTTCATTGAAGAAATTATATTCCGCTCTTGAGCATAATTTGTTCTACATGGAACTTGAATATCGAGGACAAACAAAATGCAATATTTTACAGTCTAGTTAAAGTCAATTGTATTTCAATAGAAACGGTTTACCTAATACAAAACTTCGACACCGTTGAACATATATGTTTTAAACTGCTTGAATAATTGGGATTTGGAATTATTAATATTATTTTTTTTAAAATAGTTCTGGTATTTCAACAGAGGCATGACAACTTAATTTGCAATAACGAATGTTGATCCGAAACTATTCATCAATCAAGACTTTTTATAAAGAATGCTTTTTAAGTGCGATGATATATACACTGAAGCGAAAACGAAACGTAGATTATACCTTTTTTCCAACAGACATGCATGCATTTCTTTTTCTGATAAACAAATAATTGTTAACGTTCAGATTCACAACAAACGTTTGGAGCACATATTACATGATATGAAGAAATAACTGTTGAATTTGATATTCTTACTTACACCATAATATACATTATCGGTATTTTAATGCAGAAACAAACCTTTTCGGTTTCATTGTGACGCCGTTTAATATTGTCGGCAACATTCGATTGTTAAAGAAAGTTAAACTAAATTTAAAACTGCTGACACTTCTCACAAGTTCGATGTTACTTATAAATATACCTTGTCAATATCTTATCTGTTATTGCTGGCTTGTTGGTATAACATTCAACCAATTTAATTAGAGTAAAATTCAGAAGGAATATCAGAGAGAGAAATACATGCAAATTTATGAATAAAAGTTACCACTGCGCGTGTGTTTTGTTTCAGTATACCTTAGTTGCAGAAAATGTAGCAATAAATTTAGGAAATGGTGACATTTGCACAGGAATATGTATAGAAAAGTCATATAAACCCGATGTCTACTTAAGATTTACGAAATATGCTGACAGTACTTCTACTTTCGGAAAAGATAAAAGCTAAACATGCAGTCAGCATAGTTGAATATTTGATCAATATTCGATTCTCAAGCACACTAGACTGAAAACAGAATGTATCTGCATAAGGAAATCAAAACATTCCATTGCAAATATTGGTGATATTAAATGCTCAGACAAAGTTAAAGCTCTTGGAATAATAATTGATCACGACAGAGAAAGATGCAAAACCATGGATTCGAAAAAGAACCATTACATACGTGTTTAAGCGCAAATGAAAGATGGTCAAGACCACAGTTACATTATATGTTATAAAAACAGTGATAAAACGGTACCATTACTTTAATTTATATATTTATTTTAATCATATAAAGTGCCAAAGAAACAAAGCAACCAAATTGATAAAATATTTTTTACATTTTTATGAAACTGCAAAACTGAAAAGAAAATATCACGAGCAACATAAATTAGGATTAGGCAGTCGGGTGGGGTGAATATGGAAAACGTTGATTTTTTTATAAAATATATATAAACTAAGTGGATAACAGCTCTTTCGAAAGACGACGAGCAAAACTGAAAAAGTTAAACCCAGTTTTTTCCTTAACCAATATGGCGACATTGTTTTAGTGTTAAACATGAATACGTCATCTTGGTACTGAGGTGGGGAACGGGTGCGGGCAGACGTGTATTTGGAGCGGAGAAGTCGGCAAAATTTTTGAGTGAAAATGCGTGTAGACACTAAAGAATATCGTTCCTGTCTCAAGATGTTTTTGTCTACAATTCTAGGAGGATGTGTTTCTGTGCTTTCCAGTAATTTCGAGTCGGGACTGGTAAAATAAAACTTGTTGGACAAGTCACCGCCTCTGCTCCCGCCATTTTATATTTTATGGACAAAGACTCATTTTATGTGGTTTTTAAACAGCAGCTTGTTTTAAATGACTCTTAATTGATAGAGCTTAATTATTTTTAACGTATCCTGGTTTGCCTATCTTTTTAAAACTGGTTTTACTGGTCCCTTAGTTGGACTATTTTTCCCCAGTGTTGGAATACAGACTGGATGTGTTCACTGAGTGTGTGTTAGACTTTTGAGGTCAAATACAGAGTTTCGGAACATCGACCGTGTTGTTCAATATGCGTTGCTTGTCCTTTCAAGTACAGAGTTAAACAAACATTGGACCTGTTCGCTGAATATGCGTTGTTTGACCGATGAACACCCATTCTTTTGATCAACAGAAGTGCCCCACAGTATGCGTTATTCCAGAAACTAATACCTTTGCCAGAATTTTACCACTTTTTTTCCTTGGGTGCTCCGACCTACAACGGAGGAATTTACCAAACAACATAACAGTCATTCGCGACATACATACATATTGACGTACATGTACAACAGCTCTCCACGTCAGATGTATCCGTGCGATAGCATCACTAACGAAAACATTTTGACTTGAGAAACAGTTTCATCATGCATGTCATGTTCATCATGTTCATGCGTTTTCAACTTTCCAAGCGAGGGGAAAATATTTCCCTCTATTGACACTCTTAGATATTTACCTAAATGCTTTTTGATTTTGTAAAATATTCTACTTCCTTACCACTGATGACATGTAGCTTTTATTTCACCTCAAAAGCAAGCCAAGTTCGAAAACTTTCCAATTTTGCAGTCTGCTCATTCGGATTTTTTTTTACCTCCAATAAGAGAGCTCCAGCACGAACTTACCGGAAAGAGCCGAGTTATAACGATTGATTTTCGAGATCGCGGAAAGAGCCGAGTAGTGACGATTAGCAATATAAGGCGGCAAGGAAGTAAATCCCTGAAAAGAGCTCAATGCGATACTCTTGTACAATGTTTTAATCTGTCACTATGATATGAATAAACGCTATTTTTTACAATGTAACTTCTTTTACTTTCGATTGGTGGTAAATGATCATTTTTGCACCAAGTTAACTTGTGGACGAGTTTCGTCACACACTTATCATCAATGAACGTTCGTGAATTGATTTACTGCAGACTGCAAACATGGCGCTGTCCATGGGAAAAGACGGTTTCGAGGAAGCTAAAATCTCCCTTTCGGCATTTATACTTGGGGGATCGATTTTTCTAATATCAAATGTATTTTACTTAAGTGAAACTTCTCGCTTTTTATGGGAAACGTTCTGGTTGGTTATATTTGCGGCTCTAATAGTGTGTGTATACACGATATTGAAGCAACTTTATGTCCAAAAGCAAGATTTTGATGTAAGTATATACGTCCCCATAGTAACGCCACTTTTGCATATCTGACACTTCTTATTCTCTAAAGCTTGATTCATTATCAAGAAAGGAAAATAATCGCAAAACCCACGAAGCATCTATTTTATCTGTTTAGATCTACAACAGGTTTCAAACCTATTGATACAATGACTTTATGTTTAACCCTTTTATTCATAGCTATTTTAGACTTATCCACAAGGGAAGTATCTGATCAAAATGATGAATATTTAGGCAAAAGGAAAATACCACTTTTGTTTTGCTTGCCTAAGATTGTGAAAACAATGTTTGATTTAGGAAACAGATAATCCGAGTATTCTCTGTCCCTTAACGAGTTCTTATTTTACGATTTTTGATATTTCATTTTGCTGGTTAGTGTCAGAGGAACGGGTGACAGTGAAGTCGGTAATGACCATCTCGGTAAAAAGGATTTATATAGTACACGGATAAATGACCTCGGTAAAAAGGCAATAAAAGCAGCAATTATATAGTACAATAGTGAATATCACACCTACGGTGGATACTTTAACACCTTTCACCAATCATTGTCACTGTGGATGCATTATCAATTGCAGAACCTTGTCGCCTCTAAATTGTGTGTAACTAAAACTCGCGCAGTGTGGAAACTGATCGGGTGAAAAATATTCGATATTTAGCTACAGAATAAGGATCCACACCCTGATCGGGTTTTAGTTACACAGCAATGTGAAACCCTAAATCTCCATACTTAAAGATGCCGAGTAATAAAAATAGTCAGAATAGGTTACTTTGTAGTAAAGAAAATAATTATTCCATCAAATACGAATATACAGGCGGTTTAATTCATTTAATAAAATAAGACATTTTCACACCTTATTAATGAGGCGATTGAAGGTGACAAAACGTGTTAAAGTATCCACCGTAGGTGTGATACTCACTATTGTACTATATAATTGCCTTTTTACCGAGGTCACCAATCCATTTCTCAATATGATTTACGGCGAAGTCGGTAAATGACTATCTCAGTAAAAAAGATTTATACAGTAAATCCCAGCCTTGTGATTGGTTTAAAAAGTAGGGTAAACACTATGAAAATTAAACAGTTGAAAATTATATTTTCTCAAAATTATCAACAGCAAAGGTACTGGCAGGGCGCTATTTCCGATCTAACAGCCACTTGCAATGATGGAGGGTCGAGGAGTATATAAGTATGTTAACCCTTAGCCTGATATTCACGGCTTCAATGATTATTCAAACAGCTTGGATTCAGATCAGAGGCCGAGTTACTCGGCGTCTGATCTGGATCCAAGCTGTTTGACACTCAGACAAAAAGTTCAGTAAATTTGAAAAATAAATATCGGACGATGTTTAAAAATTGAAGCAGACGATAATTTGAACAGACGACATTTTTAAAAGCAGGCTAATGGTTATTTAAAGTGATTTTCTTGCTCATTTGTGCGTAGATATAGATACTATTCGGATCTAGATCAGACGCCGTATGATAAACAATGTGTTATCTGGAGCTCTGTGTAACGGAAGAATATTCAGCTATAGTTATTTAAATATTGTGAATTTTACTGAAGGAACAGTGTCGCTCGGGGAATTCTTCTAACGAACCAGACTGATACGACTGATAGATATAGGGCCTGTGATTTTGTTTGGTGTTATTTCTCTGTAAGCATACGATAGATGTCTATAGCATTTGATCTTAATTAAGATGTGAGTTAAAGAATGAACGTTTGCTGCAGTCTTATATATCGAAATAATTTCATTTTTTGGCTAGAACTTTGGATCTAGGACGCGCTTTTAGGATCATTCCTATCGACCTAATTAATATTAATGCTGTCAGTTTGAATGTTAAGCAGACGCTAAGTTGCCCGACTCCAACGAAGTAAGTTTGGTGAGTGGCTTTTGCAATCATACACGTTTCGAAACACAGATGTCACCATTTGGTCAAAAATGCTATATATTTACAAAACAAAAATCAATGCTCACAACTCATTAAATACTTATTGTATATGGACATATGCCTCTTGCTTAGTGTTGGTGACATAAAAAGATGACTAGACCTGTTAGAATGTGTAAATGCGATTGACTAATATCCAGTTTGTCGGTCAAAGATCCAGCATTTCTCTTATTAAATGATTATTTACATCTTTTTATCGAGAATCTGATCAATGTCATTAAATTGTATTTAAGTTATTGTTAGTAATCAATCGCAACTCGATTCATTTCGGTATTTAATAAATGAGCTTCGGAGAACTATCAGGGGAGGAAGCCATCAAAAAGCATTATCATAAATCTTTCTTGAAGTATTAACTTTTTCAAGCGATTCTATTATAAAATGATGATATAGTCAATAAAATTCAAAATAACTTTAAAAAAAGATATGGTTATGTTGGAATAATTTGGATTCTAAGGCATGCCAATGATGTCTTTCATTACTATGCAAAAACAACAAGAAAGCTGTGTTTGAGAAACAGCAACCCCCCAGAAGGGTTTTGTCACAAAAAGTGACGTCTGACCTTATTTTTATCTTCGACCTTGAACGGTGACCTTGGCCTTGACATGCAACCCCTCAAAATGTTTGGTTCCAGGAGATAAACATGCATAGCAAGTATCAAGTATGTATATATAATGGTTCAAAAGTTATGGACAATGTGTAAATTGGTAATTTGGCCTATATATTTGACCTTTGACCTTGAACGATGACTTTGACATGTTAGCACTCAAAAATTAAATGTGCAGCTTCATGGAATACATATAGATGCCAAATATAAAGTCTCTACCTGTATTATTTCAAAAGTTAAAGTTGCATACAAACAAACAAACAAAGAGACAGGGCAAAAACAATATGCCCCACGATCTAGATCTTGGGGGCATAAAATAGTTAAAGGCATACTTAAGCTCACAGAAGTGTTAAAATCACGTTAATCATGAACAAAAAAATATCACTGAACACGTGTAGTTTACTATGTGAAGTCCAATCCACTATTTGTAATCGATAGATCAATATGTTTATTTCATATTATCATTGTTTACATTATGTAGCTCTGAACGTACACCACTCGCCCTCCATGTGTATCTAGTATCAGGAACGCGTATAACTTACTTAGTTATAACAAACTACATAATCTAGTATTTATTAGCGCACTATCGTTGACATTCTGATCGCTGTCGAAACTAACCAGACCCCTCATATATAATTAGAGATTGCTCATTTACACATTACATTACACATGAGGATGATTTCACACGCATGGTGGTACACATTAGATATTACACATTGTTTAAATCACATGACGAGACGCGTTCGTGATAATAGCCACAGACGGAGGGCAAGCAAATAGCCTCCGGGCTTCAGAATGTAAACAAAAACCTTATCTTGCTATGATAGCACAATAAGAAAAAGGTACATTGATCTATCGATTACAAATTGTGGATAGGAGTTCACATGGTAAACTACACGTGTTGAGTGATAGTTTTTGTTCATGATTATGTACATGGGCACAAAATAACCGATTTTAACACTTCCGTGAGCGTTAATCCGATTTTAAGATAAAGACCTGTCTATGATGAAAATGCAACGAATGTTATGATGGTCACTTTTAACAACAGATTGGTCAATGGTGCTGTAAACTAGAGCTTGTTTTTGATAAAAAAACATATGTCTCCCCCATAATAATTAAGCTATCAAGCTGAATAATAGTCAATGTTGACATTTGACCTCCGAGTGTGACCTTGACCTTTGGCGTACAGACAGGGATCTTGCACATGCAACACCAACTGATGATGAGGAATGCACATGTGGAATAACTTTGAAATTCTGTTAAGAAATCTATAAGTTGAAATTTGACCTCTGAGTGTGACCTTGGCCTTTGAGGTACAGACCTGGGCCATGCGCATGCCACAGCGACTGATAATTGTTGTTGTTGTTTGATTTTTAACGTTATGGCTTCGAAAGGCAATCGAATATAGCCCAACGCCAACGACTGATGATAAGGAATGCATAAGTGAAATAATTCTTTAATTCCGTTGAGAAATCTATGAGTCAAGCGCATCCCACATCGACTGATGATAAGGAATGCATTTGTGAAATAATTAGAAATTTCAGAGTTATGGTCCAGACAAGCTGAAGTTGAGCCAAAGTTGTCATTTGACATCCTAGTGTGACCTTTTGGAAGAGTTCAAGTGACCAGAAATGGATCTGTCCATATCATCATTGACCAATCACTAAACGTCAGATAAGACCCTCACTGTAAAATTCTGAACAATAGCTCTAACAATAGCCTGTGGGCTAGTAGCAATGGATTACATAATACCTGACTACCTGTGTACCTGAGTTTAACCCTGATTTAAACTGAATTTGAGCCAAAATTAACATTTGACCTCCGAGTGTGACCTTGACCTTTGAAATACAGACCTGGATCTTGCGCATGCCGCACCGACTGATGATGAGGAATGCATGTGAGAGATTTTTTAAATTCCTTTGAGAAATCTCAGAGTTATGGTCCGGATAAGATGAATTTGAGCCAAAGTTAACATTTGACCTCCGAGTGTGGCTTTGAACTTTGAGGTACAGACCTGGGTCTTGCGCATGCCGCACCGGCTGATGATGAGGAATGCATATGCAAAAGAAATTTTTAAATTCCATCGAGAAATCTCAGAGTTATGGTCCGGACAAACAAAGCGGACGGACCAATGGACAATGGACCAATGGACGTACGGACGGAAAGCACAAAATCAACATGTCTCCCCCCGATATGGGTAGACATGATTAGTGGTTGGTGAACGCTTTGGACAAAGGACGTTTAACCAAAGACTAATATAGTTCAAATATTCACGGGCGACTCAGTGTTGTGTTTTTTAACTAATGGTCGTCAAATTCAAGTGGTCGCATGAACAAGTATGACTCTACAAAAGTTCAGCAACTATATACAATTTTGTAAAATAAACTTGGAAATAGTTCGAGTATAAGCATGTCATGTCATTGAATCAGTTTCCTTCCTGGTACTATCATTGTTGTTGTCCAAGAATGAATATCATATAAACATTCAGCAATAATGTACGACTTTTGCAAACTAACTTGGACAATAATTTACGTCCAAGCATTCTATATTACTGAATCATTTCATTTCCTGATATAATAATAATTCCTGTTCTTTATATCCTAAGAATGCATATATATATATATGTATGTGGTAAACAATTATATTCAACTTTTGTACAATTAATTTGCATAATAATCTATGTACAAGCAATTCATATTATGGTATCATTCATTTCTAGATATTATTATTCCTATTGCCTAGGTTCTCAGAGTGTATATCATATAAATGGTCGGCAATTATATACAACTTTTTTACATTGAACTTGGACAATAACTGAAGTACAAACATATCAAAGAAACAACTTTTGTACAATTAACTTTACTAAGAGGGTATATTCATATCAAAGAATCATGTTTTGCACAATAAACTTGGATGTTTATTGATGTACAAGCATTTCATATCATAGGATGATTTCATCATCTATTATCATTCCTTTTGTCCATGTTATAAGTGTGTACATCATTTAAAAGGTAAGCGATTATATACAAATTTTGTATAATAAACTTTGACAATAATTGGAGTACAATGATTTTCTATCATAGATTCATATCATTTCCTGACATTATCACTTCTATTGTCTAGACTAAAATAATGGATTATAACTTATTAACATTTTGAAAATCTAGAAAATGTTTCCATAGGACACAAATGCCCCCACTTCTGCATTGTCAAAAAATGCCATATTTTCATAAAATAAAGGCCCATAACTCCGTAAATATTCATTTCGAGAGGATGACAATTACTAGATGCACAGGTTCAACTCCTGAATAATACAACCATGAACTTGTACAAACGATTTCTGAGTTACCCGAGACACAAACTTTTCAGGACGGACGGTCTCATGGGCTTATGGGGTTACACACTATATAATTCCTAAACCGACTCCCATCCTGCAAGTGGATTTTTGCACCCCCAAGTTAACTTTATCCCCACAAGTCGGTTATTTACAGGAAAATGACTAAGAGTGCCCCTCAACACCCAACTGTACAAGTTAATGCATCCCGTAAATACGCTCCCCTGCGTACGGACGGACGGACAGACAGACGGACAAAGGCAAATCTTTATGCCCTGTCCTCCTCTTTTAGTGACTGGGGCATAACAATAAAATTAACTTCGACAATACATTGAGTAAACGCCATTTCATGTCATTTCCTGTCCTGATATTATCATTTCTGTATTTTAGTCCGTAAGAATGTATATCATGTAAATGGTAAGCAATTATATACAACTGTTACACGTCAAGCTTGGATAATAATTAAAGGATAATCATTTCGTATCAAATAATCAACTTTTGTACAATTAACTTGTAGTATAATTCGAGGCAAACATTTTCATATTAAAGGGGATCACCCTACAACGGTGCATAGATCTATATGATTTTTCAGATTTCCCCCAAAATGTAATCTTTGTATAACGAAAGAAGTTTAAATCCATATTGCACATACATTAAGTGTGTAATTTTGCCTTAAAATCGATTTTTACCAATTTTGATATTTAAAGTAGGGACCACTTTTATTCAACAACAAGAACCATTCGAAATTCGCTGGCTTTATGAAAATGTCCGGACTAGCCTCCGAATATCAGTACATGCGCAAACCATTTGATCTAATTTTGTGAACATAGATTACGTTTTGCGGAAAATATGAAAAAAATGATATGGATCTATGCATCGTTGTAGTGTGATCCCCTTTAAATACTCATGTTTTTTAGCATTAACTATGAAGATAATCGGAGTACAGGCATATCATATCATAACATCATTTTCATTTCCTGATATAATCATTTCTACTGTATAGGTTCTAAGAGTGTTTATCATATAAATCATCATCAATTTTTTTCAACTTATGAACAATAAACTTGGACCAATAATTGTAGTACAAGCTATTTAAATTATTGAATCATTTCCTTTCCTGATATCACCGATCATGTTGTCAAGACAATAAAAATGTATATCATATAAAAAGTCAGCAATTATATACAAAAAATAATTCACAATTAACTTCAACAATTATTTGATTACAAACATTTCATTTTAAGAATCATTTCCTTTCCTGTTATTATCATTTCTGTAGCCTCTAAAAATAAAATCATTTAATCATATAAATGATCAGTAATAATGTTCAACTTTTGCATATTAAGCTTGGATGATAAACTAGAACAGTCACTGAATGTGACAAATACCCCCATACCACCTCCTTTTCACAAAGCAAGATACCATCCTATACATTTGCACCACAAACTACCTACCCTACTACCTACTATCTAATAATTATGCACTAATCACAAGAAAAAAACTTGAGTTAAAAAGGGACAATTAACTCAGCATTATATCAAAATATGTAGATCAAAATTACAGCTTGCACATCTACTACTCATGAAAATTATGTTTGCAAACATTCATTACAATCTGTTGAAAAGTGAAAGAGGAGTTGGCACCACAAGAAACCTATGCTACCTCTCCATGTTGCATGAATAATTTCTAAGTTCAAGGGGACTTAATTCAGGACAGCATTGAAATATTTGATTCAAAACTTTGTCTTGCACATCTACTATCCAGGCGAATTATGTATGCAAACATTCATTACACTCAATTGAAAACTGAATGAGGAGTTCGCTCCACAAACTTCATACCATAGCTAACAATGCTGCACAATGATGCAAGAATTATACCTAAGTTCAAGGGCAGATAACTCTGAAACGCCTTAAGGGCACCAAAATACGTCTTGCACATCTACTATTCATGTTGATGATGTATACCAAGTATCATTGTAATCCGTTAAAAATGGAAGAAGGAGTTCGCTTCACAAACTGTATGTTATCTGAAGGCAGACTGACCGACCGACCGCCCGCTCTCTCGCCCGACATGGTGATTCCAATATACCCCCCCCCCCCCTCAAACTTTGTTTGATGGGGGTATACTTGGAATCCAAGTATTTCATATAAAAAAAA
>JAULCE010004349.1:0-14396 GCA_032359355.1 Macoma nasuta | reverse complement strand
CTATTATTTTAAATTTAATAATTTTAAATCATTCTAAATTGTTTATATTCAGGTAAAAATAATGGAAGACCGGGAACAACTGTCACAATGGCTGTACAGCATCCTAGAGAGCGTAGGGGCATCAGAGAGGCTAAGACGACTTCATCGCCAGAATGCCGTTACCAGTGAAATACTTCACACTATTCGTGATAGTTTTTTTCTTGGCAAGTATTTCAACACGTATATATGTGGAAGTAAGTACGAGGGCTCCGTCACACCAGCCCTGGCTTCAGATATAGATATCATACACTGTCAAAGCTACGTGCCTGTAGTGTTAGATTCTGCAGCCTCACCTCCCGGGAATTCGTACCTCATGGTGAGAGACAACTGGACATACCCCGGCTACGTGAAGCTGCAGCTTGTGTGGGACGGACAGCCGCAGTATTGCTACCACATTCTACCTCCAGAGGGTTACGATGTAGATCATGTAGGAAGAACATGCTTAAAACATATAAAACTTGATAGCTTTCTACATTACGTTTGATCCACGTATAGCTACACCTGTCTTAAGGGACCCCATGCTTCTTCATTGAGTGACTGCATTAGAGAGGTGTTGAATCTTCAATAAGCATTAACCCATATCGATGGTTTGGTGCAAAACTATTGTAACTCCTTCACAAATGTGAAGGAGTTACAATAGTTTGCACCAAACCATCGATATACGCTTATTAAATAGGCTACTATACAGTCCAACCTTATACATAGGTCACTCCAAACTGAGACACCGGTGGTCTATAGGACATGTGATTGCTTAATACAGGGTAGAATTAAAGGAGAATAATCTGAAGAGCTTTAATTCAATTGCGTTCTGCATTAAGTGACCACCTGTCAATAATGGTCGCTATAATACCTCTACTGATGGGCGTTACAGACAGGTTTGACAATGTTTGTTGTAACATACTGGAATCAAGAACGACCCAGTACCAGGAACACCTGAGACGAGAGTAACAAAGTGTCTGTAAAATACAGTCGAGGCTTATTACCTCGAACTCGATTAAGTCAATCAACCAAGATTGAGATAACTAGGTCCTACCGTAGTACAGAAACGCTATTCTTTACCATCTAATACGTTAACTCGGCTTCTGATCCGCATCCAAACTGTTTGACATTCAGGCAATAATTTCACCAAATCTGAATCCTTCATTTTTCTAAATAGCCATCAGTTACATGGGTGCTTGAATGCGCTTCTGTCGAGGTAAGTGTTAAGAAGGATTGCTTTTGCAAAAAGTGACAAAAAAAAAACAGTGGATGTAAGTATACTACTGAGTCTACTGAGACTGGTCAAATTAAAAATCAGAATCGAATAGAACCGGTAAAAGAGATTTCGATGCGATTGTATGACCTACGATACGGTTCAAACCAATGTATGCATTGTTTTAAACCTTTCGCTGCCAAATTCAAAATTGTTGGCTGTAACTGGTTTTGGATTAAATATTTAAACGATGCCAAATTAGAACTTTATTATAAACTGTATTGTTTACAATTATTAATGTGAAATTCCCGGCAATTTAAAACCAAAAAGATAAAAATCTGTTCCGGAGATTAGATTTGCTTCTTCTTCTTTATTTCTCTTCTTCTTCTTGTTATTCTTTATTATTATTATTATTATTATTATTATTATTACTTTTGTCATTAGTTTAATTTTTACGTAAAACGTACTTTATTTTGTCATGTGTAGCCATTGTAAATATTTATGTGTTACTTTCTAGGGGACAGGCCGATTTCTAACTTGTGAGAACTTGTGGCCCAACCTCATTTTTGTATTATATGAATAATAAAATATGTTTAAACTAACGGATTAAATAACAGAAATGATCGAATAAACTATAACTTTTCCGAAAACCCTTTTTGAGAAAAAGTGAAGTTCCTGATCAGACGCCGCCTTCTAAGGCGGCGTCTGATCTGGGACTTCACGTTTTTGCAATATCGACTTAAGTCGACTATGGCGGTGAAAGGGGTAATCCCAAAACCTCATATGCTATATTTAGATCATTTCTTCGTGTGCTATATTTAGGTCATTTTAACATAGTTATTCATTTCGAAAATGGCGAAAGGTTCAGGTCAGGTAAATATCATTTTCAAAATCATAATTTTTTTTGAAAATATTATGGGAAATGAAGCATTTGCTCCACTAGGGAGCAAACGCTCAATTTTCCATATTTATTTCAAAAATCATTTGTTCTATGATGCATAAAAATGCGTCATAAAAAGGGTTTTGAATCGTATCAATGTGGTTTCTGGCCTGGATTTCACAAAGCGTCTAGAGTCGAGATCGTGCTCAAACTCAAAATTTCAATCTCAATTATTGACCTCAGGCAATTTCATTGCTACTGCATAATTTTGTCTGCCTATGAAACATAGAATGTTTCACAGGGAGACAAAATCATAGTGCAGTTGCAATAAAATTGAATGAAATACCCAATTTTGAAATTTTGAGTTTGAGCAAGTTCTCGACTCGAGTCGCTTAGTGAAAGCCGAGCCTAAGATTTATGAACAGGTATAGCAGCCAAACCGGCTGCAAAAGGAGCAAAACCGGTGAATCCACAGCTGTACAGCTACATGAACGTTATCAATAAACACGTTAGACACAGATCATTGCTAACATGTATATGATTAGTTTAGATCCGGATCAGACGTCGAATAACTCGACGTCTGATCCGGATACTTACTGTTTATACAACAAGTAATTAAATCTCCAAACAACGACCAATAAAATATAATAAATTGTTTGGCAAGAGATATAACTGCTTGGATCATTTCCGTACACAAAACACGATTGTCTCCCTTACTTATTTAAAAAAAAAACCCACAAATAATCGCAATATTTTGGACATAAGTTGTTTGATGAAGTTTATAAAGCGTATAAGGTAGTTTCTTAGAGTTTTATCCAGTGCGTTTGCCACGAGTCGTATCAATATCCAGCGTAAAATATATCCTCTAGTAATAACATGTTAATAATAAACATTGTTATTACAGCATATTTTGCCCCTTTGACGTAGTTTCATATAATTGCAAAATTGTCTAAATACTTATTTGCACATGATAAGATAGATAGTGATCTAGTACTTATAGAATATTAGTTACTCCCGTGTTTCTTCCCAATCCGATCCATACGCGTCATTGTTTAAATGAGTGATTATATATTCAGAGTACATACTGAACAGGAACGGTGATGTTTGTCTGGAAACGTATATCTAACTCTCATAGTTTAACAAATGACCTCCAACAGCTAATATAAGACATGCTGGCATAAATGGATCAAATGCAAACTATATATTGGATATTAAATTATAACGTTTACTCATATTGATCACAGAGTTCTTCCGATGAGGTTGATATTGACCAAAAGTGTTCGGTCAACCAACGGTCTACGAAGCCAGTTGTTCGTATACAAGGATTGAAACATTAATATTGGTGGTCTATTGTAGATGACAAACTTGACTTAGATAAAACCTGAGGCCAGGGGGGACAAAAGTATCGATTTAACATGTCCCTTTGTACCAAATCTAAAAGATCTGATCATGTTAGCGTGTCGCCTTTCACGATATTGATTTTACCATTTTCTTACATGCCTAAAATTGTTTAGCCTAGGCCATATCGGTAGTTTTTTAACCCTTATCCTGTCGACGAAATTCTTGTCTACTGAATTTCTTGTCTACTCGATTTTTAACCGTGTTCGACCATCTCTTGTAATTTTGTAAAACTGTTGTCTGGGTGTCAATCAGCTTGGAATCGGATCAGATGCCGAGTTACTCGGCGTCTGATCCGGGTCCAAGCTGGTTGACAATATCCCTATGGCCGCGAATGGCATGAAAAGGGATAAAAAAGAATAATATGCTGATGATACCTCATCATGCCGCCAAAAATTCGTCTGCTCAAACTCATGTTTGCTTCGTTTTAAACGACAACCTTTTTCTTCTGATTTCAAAAAACGTTTACATCGGTGTATATCTTAACCTAAGTAGTCTGTTTGAATAAATCAAATATTGAGACAGAAAATGTGTAGTTAGAGGATAAACAGTAGTTAAGACGGGCAAAGTGTCTGCTCAAACTCGCGTCTGCTTTGTGTTTAAAGTCGAACTATTCGCTCCGGTTTCCGGATAATTGTTGTATTAGTGTCAATAAGCTAAAGGATAGAGACCAGATATATATATTTAATGATACTAATCTAGGACATTAACTCGTCAGATAGGCCATAACAATCAAGAAGATTCGACTTTAATAAAAAGCCGTGCCACTTGAAATAAAACACCACTTATCATATCTAGCAAATCATGTGAATCATACGCAGAGACACCCGATCCGGATCTTTTCTTTTCTTTGCAATTTGAAATACACAGAGAGAGAAGTCAACGAAAACGCAATTAACGAGTATTCAAGTTCATGTATTCAACTTAAAATATTTTAAAATGTTATTTTTAATAAACTGTATACTGAAAGTTTCGAAACGAGAGAGAATGAGAGAGAGAGAGAGAGAGAGAGGGAGAGGAAAAACAGTACAGACCGCGGTGAAATGGCATAGACTGTTCAACATTTAATGCACCTTCATTATTGTTTTGAAAACGAAAGTCATTTTTATGTGGGAAAACAATTTCAAAGTCATGTCACAATTAGATCTCATTCAATGATTTGTACTTTTAAATATGAACACAAATATTAAACATCACGGATCCCAAGACAAACAACTGCTGTACTTACCAAGATGACTTGTTTATATTGATTATCATTCCACATTCACGAGGAAGCTCTTACAGTGTTTGTCATATAAGACTGTTTAAGGTTGACTGGTCGGGTTGGGCTTAACTGCAGTTACGGTTGGTGCCTACTAAATGGTTTGCCATGGATCTCCATTGTAACGTTCATGTTAATAAGTGCTCTGGAGCAGTTAAGTGTTTAGCGGAGCAAGCCCTAAGGGCTTACCATAGTTTATTAACGGTACTAGATAGAGTTCAACTAGATGTAAAGACACTGTTACGTCTATTTGACACTATGGTTATTCCAATTCTATTGTATAGATCTGAGGTTTGGGGGTTTATAATTACAGAGAAATGGATAAGTTACACTTGAGATTTTGTAGATATGTTTTAGGTGTTCGCCAATCAACGCCAATCAATGCCATATATGGAGAACTAGGTAGACTTCTCTTGACAGTTATTGCTTAAGAAAGAGCATTAAAATTTTGGGTAAAAATAATGAGTGACAAGAATTCTTTAGGTTACCAAATGTATACGGATTCATGTTACAATGTTAGGGGGTCATCTTAGACAAAACGTGTACATTCCTAATAGATCACCTTGGCTTGACTGATATTCGGACCTCTTTTGATAAGAGTGTAAATTATTTACATTTGTTGAAATGCAGATTGCGAGATCAATTTATGCAGGATTGAAAATCTTCTATTGATACTTCTCCGGAATTATTTTATTATTCTAAAATTATAGACATTTTTGAAAACGAAGCGTACTTAGATAAAATATCGAATGACACAATTCGTAAACATTTAACTCACTTCCGATTGTCAAGTCATACCTTAGAAATAGAATTAGGCAGATATCATGGAATAAACAGAGAGAACAGAATTTGTAAAGTATCTAATTTAAATACAATTGAATCAGAATTTCACTTTTTTTATGTTGTCCTAAATACTCGGGTTTGCGTGACAAATACTTAAGTACTCTTTTCCTGGAATACCCTGGAAAATATGATTGCTTCATGATTCTATGATATACGAATGTTATATTGTACATATTATTGGTATGTTTTCTGTACTGTATGTTTCACTATTGTCTTAGACATATTTCACTGATCTTGTAAATGGCCAACGGCAAACAAATGTTTGTCGATGATGCTAATAAACTTGAAACTTTAATTAATCTTACTGACACGCTCAATTCTGATGTAACTATGTTAAAGGTAATATTTTACAAACGGAGTTTCAAATCAGCATAATGTTTCAGTTAAAAACCCTTTTATAAACACTTTGTTTGATCTGAGATTATTTTCACCATTTCCGACACGAAGATGGTCTCTATTCCCTTCGTCACTCCACTGACATTCAAAACGATGGATGGTTGCAATTTAATCCCTAAAACCTTTTGTTTCTCCTATATTGCATTCAATTTGTGACGGTAGTTTATCCAAGTCTTCAGCCACCCTGAGAGGTGCTTGAGCGGTCTGATAGAGTTGACATGCTGATGTTACCATGAAACAAGGTGTTCAAAGTTATAGAAAATATAGCCAAAAGTATAGACCCTAGGGGAGCATTATGATCAGGGTCACCACGATTTGTACACGTCCTGCTGGCCAAATAATCGAAAATATTACAGTAATACATTGAATTTGGTACATGCCGGTTGGTGCACCGTCGACGTTTTAAGCTTTTCGCGGTTAATACTTTCAATCAGTCTGCAATAAAATTCATCCTTTGAAATTGTGGTTAAAGTTTAATGAAGTAGGTGCATAACTACGTCTAGGAAGGTTGACTAAGACAACCCAGTCACATTTTGTTTACATGTTGTCTGCTGGTTTTTCTTTTACTGTCACTATTTCTAGATCTTTGAAATCCATGTTCTCTTTAAAGTTAGGTAGAAATGTCTTAAGCTATGTCCGAAAATTAATTATATTTTTAGCTAAAAATTCCTACGTCGTGCTTACCACTTAAGTATATGATTATTTTAATGTTAATATCTCTCAAATCTTAATTGTCTGTAACCATCTCTCATATCTTAATTGTCTGTGCTCCAACCAACAACACGTCAAGTAGCTTTCTCCTTACTCCAAAGGAATGCTGAGAATCTTAATCCCCCTTTCTGGTTCTGTCGCCCTATGGATTAGCGTCTATCTGTACATATATCTGAAAAGGCATTTCGAAACATTGGACCAGAATCTGCTGATAAAAAGAAAATCTGTTACAGCGAAGCTTGCAATAAAGTGACGGCCCGATATCATTAAACCATTAAAGCAACTGCGAAACGACATCCTTCTCTGAACAACGCAAAGTGGCAATCCAATATCGACATCATACTTATGATGCCAGTATAAGCAACTGCAAAATGGAATTCTCCCCAAAAGAACATCAAATCACAAACTAAAAGCTATTGTTAAATGATATCAGCTGCCAGGTAGCAACTTTCATCTAAACGCACCAATAGCCGCCAAATGGCAGCAACCACCAAGTCGCCGTTACAGCTCAACAACACCAAGAGTCAATATTTATATCAGCAGACGAACAGTGATGTAAATATCAACAATTGCCAAATGGAAATAATTCAGATGCTAAGTAGCAGTAACGTCTCAACAGCCGCGAAGTGGCAGCAACCGCCAAGTGGCAGTTTCATCTCATTTCATCAACAGCCGCCCTGTGGCAGTTGCATCTGAACAATCGCAAAATGGCAGCAACCGCCAAATGGCAGTTTATCTCAACAAATCAACAGCCGCCAAGTGGCAACAACAGCCACGTGGCAATTTATCTCAACACATCAATAGCCGCCAAATGGCAGCAACCGCCACGTGGCAGTTTCAGCTCAACAGTCGCCAGATGGCAGCAACCGCCCAGTGGCAGTTTAAACACAACAACACAAAGAGGCAATATCTATATTAACAAACAAAAAGGAATGTAAATATTAATAATTGCCAAATGAAAATAAATCAGCGGTCACGTAGCAGTAACGTCTCAACGGCCGCAAAGAGGTAGCAAATGCGAATTGGCAGTTTCGACTCAACAAAACAATCAAAACAATCGTCAAATGGCATGATCGTGACTATGTTCAGTTAAATTACCTAAATTACTAAATACGCCAAATAGCAAGATATATTGAAAACATGTCATGATGCATCCATATTAATGGACAAGTGGCAATATTTACAATTAACAACCGCCAAGTAACAGTATAACAACTCACTGAATCAATTTAAATCATCATCATCATCATCATCGTAAACATCACCATCATCACCGTGATCATTGTTGACCTAAATGATAACCATTAGCACCACAGTCATCATCATCGATGATACTGATAATAATGATCATGTTTATCATCGGCAATGTCAGTTCATCATCATAATCATCATCGAAAACAGGGAGTGTGGGTGGTGAAACTTAAGCGAAATATGATACGACTTGTCACAGTAATGCTCAGACCTTGAATGATAAAATATTGTGTATCCAATGCAAAGCCCGCTTAAACGATGATTGCACGAAAATTACAAAAATTATAATCATGAACAGGCATATTCCATGAATAAATGCATTATTTTCCAATTTACTACGTTCAAACGATAATAAATCATATATTCACCAACCACACTTATTCATGTGATAACAAAGATAACAAACAACAACTTAAATAGGAATGGTCATATTACATTGCTGTGTTATTTCAAATATTCAAAGAACGGGGAAAAGTAAAATGAAATGGCGCTAAATTTAAATTTAATAACAAAATATAATATAGAAATATTTCCTAGCACCAGGCGTCCTGTACAGTCTTTAACATAACCATACTTGGCTGTTTCACTGCGTCAAAACAGTTTATCTGCAATACCAGCGTTCGCAGCAGCTGTGGTAGCACCAGACCGCAAACTTTGATGTACACACTTGGATTCGTTTAATCCCAACATTTTCAACATATAAAAAACACAATCTTTAGCTCTAGAATAAATTAAAGACTTTTAACCCATAAATTTGTAACACTTTACTTTCTAAGAAAAATAACAGAACGGAAAATATATTCATCTGAATGACCAAATATTCGCCATAGACAGATGTGTTCTTAAAAACGATTAGGGGCAAATTTCACTCAATATCTTTAGAAATGTTACATGTATTTTCTCACGATAAACTTATGTTTATTTTGTTGATATAAGACGCATATGGGTTTTGTTTACAACTCGCTAAATCATGAGCCCATCTCATAGCGTAAAAGGCCTCGTCAACTGAAGACGGAGAATCAACCCGTTATATAGTAGAAATAAGATACAAACTCAAAGCTGTTACTTGTGCTGGCATTGTGCTGCGCCCATGTGACATCACCCACCTACACCAAACATTAAAAGCCGACTTGTAACATAACTCGGTACCCTTAGACATGGCTTTAATCAGCACTCAAAGTAGGTCAGTTGCCCCGGGCGACAACTCAAGATTCTGGTATTTATGAACTGACACATAATTCGAAAGAAATTCTGCAGAATGTGTGTACAACAAAAAACAAAATAGTTAACAAGGTTGACATCTCAAAAGCGATGCTAAATATATAGATAATTAACCTCCTCTTTTAAAAGACATTGCATCTTTAATTAGACGAAAAAAAGCATATTCACACCGACATGAAACAGCAATCTCTGCATCACGCCCATACCGAATCAAATAGCCACCTTTAAAGAACAACGTGTTAGACATCTCTTTAAAGAGGGATTACTGTATAATATACAGAATGTGCACATGATTCTAAAATCTGAAGGTGACTGGTCAAGAACACCATCTGCTACACAACCATCTAAAACAGAATGCATGCACTCAAAAGTCATCTGCTACAGAGGCATCAAAATACGTATATCATTATGAACAACAGGGTTAATGTTGAAGATTGTTTAATTGAAATTGTCACGATGACATCATCCAAAGCAAACATTACAAGTCTTACATGTGCTAAATGGAAACTAATGTACTTATTATTATCTGTACTATTTTCTCAACTCAATAATGTCTGCCTGTGAGACTTTACGTGTTAAGGTTTTAAGAAATTACCGTAACACTTCTGCAAAGCAAAACATGTGTTCTGTAAATAATTGTTTAGCAAAGGTACAATTCTGTTTGAACCTAGAAAACAGTTGTATCGAAATTCTAATGTTACTGTTTTTAATTACAGTGTTATTCTTCCTATCTCAATACTATTGCAAGCAAACGTCGGTATATACCACCTTGTTTAATGGTTGCGCTGGGACACAAGTAGGGGCAGTCGTTAAAGAAGTATAAGTAAAAGCACTTTTCGCTAACGAAAACCGTTAGAAACACACAATTATCCGTATATTCAAGTCATGTACACTAATTGAATATATTCTATTTATAACGCGCTGACAAAGAAAGTAGAATGCTTCTGCTGTACGGCGATAAAGCATATTAAACTGACTGTTTTGACGGTTTCGTCCACATTCGATGCCAATTCGGTTACGCTTAACCCCTTCACTACCGGGAAGGCTATGCACATGCGCAAAATTGTGTCTACTTCCGCTTAAGAGTTAACACATTCCCTCGATCTTTGGTAAAAAAGCATTGGCCGAGTGTCAAACAGCTTAGATCCAAATGAAACGCCGAGTTACTCGGCGTCTTAGTCGGATCCAAGCTGTTTGCATATATTACTACACTCGGGGCATGGGCAGTGAACTGGTTAAATTTTGCGTATGCACAGGTTCAGTTATAAAGCGACCATGTGATTTTGAGAATTTAAACTAGTTCGTACGCAATATCTCCCTTAAGACAGTCATACCTTTTTTCGGTTTATTTCCGATGCCGGTTTCAATTGTATTAGATTCCGTACTTACATTCAAATAAGTTACTACATCATTTTATACGACGAGAAAGTTACTTTTGAGTTGTATAGCTTTTTGTGCTTCCCTTGAAAATTACTAAAACGTTTATTGAATGCTTTTAATCAGATATTTTTTTCGTCCGTCTGGTGTGCTCCGAACCCAAGCTATTTGAACTCGTACAGATCGCAACGTACATGTGATATATCCTTTTTAAGATAAAAGCATACAAGACATGAACAGATGGTAACTTTCGCTGTTAGTAACAATAAGTAGTCATCATTTGTTTAAATCTGACAATGGTTAAGTTGATTTACTTTGGCATTTATAGATGTGCGTACAATTAAATTATGTTCATTTATTAAACGTGGTATATAGCTCAAAGACAATTGCATGCTCATATTTGATACCTCCAGCATTAAAAGGAAATAACAAGATACACTGGTACTTAAAATACAGGCTGCAGAAAACATCTCACAAATTTTACATTACTCCTGTACAAGTATATCAAATGTTTAATTGACAAGGAAAAATGCCACCGTTTTGTAAATAGGACAATGCAACCCCTGATGCTGCATCAAACGGAGTTTATTGCAGTGATAGGAATGATATTAATTGTGTATAAACAACCTAGTTTCAGAATAGTTTCCAAAAGGTACGAAACACATGCCCATCAAATGTTTTGTTTGAAAAGTAATAAGTGAGGCTTTGATCACATAATCACAGTATATGTTATTAAAAGACGTATTCAGAATTATAGCATGTGGTAATCGAGAAAAAGGAACGACACCAATGTTAAATGCTTTTGAAATTAGTGTGATTAATGCAGCTTTGTTGTTGCCAAACAAATATCCGATTTCAAAAAAAGGCATCTGCTGGAAAATCGTTAATTGGCGGACCCATATAGAAAAGGTTCACTCATTTGTCTAGTATCTAAATTAGTTCCTTTATTAAGCTACCTTGTTATGAACATAGATACTTTATGGAATTGTAATGGTACCTCTGAAAACATTGAAGGAAAAGTGTAGGGGTGGTTGTCAGGCTTTCTTTTCCAGCGGACCGCGAGGGTGAAGCTTAATGAGGAGCTCAGTCGTCAGGTGAAGATAAGGGAAAGTGTCCCACAGGGTGGTGTTATTTCACCAACTCTGTATATCGTGTACATCAACGACATTGTGACACCCTTGCCTAGAGGTGTACTGAATACCTTACACGCCCTTGCCGGTGCTCAGAAGTAAGTACAGCAACAGCTACTTTCAGGCTACAGGGACCTAACCGAAACATGTCTGACGGGGCATCCAAATGGGTACTCGGCATAAGTAGGTCGAAGATGGTTGAAACACTCTTCTCATTGTCAAAGGCAAAAGAGAAAGTCACTTTGGACCTTGGCGGTCAACCAGCACACCAGGAAGAGACTCCAACGTTCTTGGGTGCTACACTTGACCCCCGTCTATCATGGAGACCACCACATATATAATGTTGAGAGAAGAACATACAGGAAGCTCTTCCTCATGATGAAGTTAGCGGTAACAAGCTGGGGAGCTAATGGAAAGGTCCTGCGCCAGATCTACACAGGAGCCATAAGGCCAGTTGCAGAGTATGGCTCAGCCTCATGGACAACTGCCGAAACGACTAACAAGAGCAGGCTAAACAATGTCCAGAACGCCGGTCAGTGAAGTGGAGAAGACGGCGGTCATTGAATCATTAGAGTCAAGGAGAGAGTGCGAAGCCCTTATACAAGCAGAGAAGGCTTAGAGACTACCATCCCCTCCAGTGAACACAAAGCTACAGAACCAGACGAGGAATAGGCTAAAGCGTCAGAGCCTCAATCACATTGAGAAGGATCTTCGGAGGTACAAGACAGTGCTTATGAGTTCTACTATGGAGCTTCTAGAGCCGGATGTGTAGATTCCGAGGTGTGGTGTCCCTCTTATAAGGCTAGGTGTACCAGGTCTTGGGAGGTAGGGCGAGCAACTTTAGGTACTCTACAGTTCATGTGCATATCCAACATTAAAACTTGTTTCCAATTTCTTCGAATGAGCCTGGGCCGTGATCTTAACACTTTGGAGCTCAAACTGTTTAAACCTTAAACGAAAATGGGAGTGTACAATACAGGCTTATGGAAATGTATGCTTTAGACTTGTTATTGTGGTATTCTCGATAGTTTCCGCTAAAATAGTTGATTATTATAGTACGAAAGTGCAGATATTAGCCCAATCGCCGCAAAACTTAAAAGGGTCGGTTGTAGCTGGTTTGGGATAAATATGTTAACGAACAAAGTAACAAAAATATTCAAATAAACTTTGGCTTTTCCAAAACCAAAATTATCTGACTAAATTTTGTTGCAATAACGTGAAGTTCCTGATCAGGCGCCGTCATCTACGACGTCGTCTGATATGAAAGTGCACTTTTTGCAATGTTCACTTGAGTGACTTATAGCAGTAAAAGTATAAATATAACTGTACCATTCTAAATTATTAAAGATTGTTTTAATAATAAAAACTAAAAGTAGAGACACTGTACAAGTGAATAAGTAATCCTTAAACTTCAGACAACGGTTATCAATCATTATGTTGAATATTGGCGTTTTTCTTCTAAAACAACGTATCTGCAATTTTAGCAAAGGGGTCGTTTTTGGGTTGGAAAGAACTTAGATGTCTTGAATACGTAATTACCATCTTGACAAATTACACTTACGTGAGTATAGAATAAATCATTGGTTTTCTTTTAAACGACGTATGCGCCCTTTTCTCTGAGGAAAAAGACGACAAATAGGTGGTTTATAGGCATACTAGCGTATTCATTTTTTAGAAAAACTAAATTCATTGTATGCTAAATTAGTTTAGTAATAAGACTAGACGTTTGCTTTATGAATACTAAATAGCCAAAAATTAAACTCAAAATGTACTCCTAATATTGTTGGGAAGTGATAAGGAAAAATGCATACACTGCTCCGACACACATCTAGAAGCCTCTTATCAGATTCTATACCTTTTTTTTCAAAATACTGATATACTCTGTTATCTGCATGCAATGTGTTGAAAATCATATGAATATTGTATATTTAGTTGTTTGCACATGTGAGATGTATTTTGGGTGATTATGTGATAGTTTCATCATGACAGAATACCGTGCAATAATTGTATTGAATTGTTGAAATTTATTTCATTTCTACCAATTATCCGAGAAAAAATTCCAGAGGGTACACTTACCTTTTGGTATATATTTTGGAAATGAGCATGTTGACACACAATTTTTGTTTCATATTTTGATAGTATATGGCATCCACCTTTTAAGTCTCAAATTCGAAGAAATTATTATGGTCAGTTTTCAAATAATTGACATATATGCAAATTTATTTGGAAAATCGGATATTTCTTAGCACTAGTTTTTATATATTTTCGATGTTTTTTGCTAAATTTCTGAACAATCTCTCTGTTTTCCATATCTTTTTACCTTTGTTGTATGAAGTATAAACAATGTAAATTATCTTTTTATCTTATTTTAGCAAAATCCCTGAAGAATGTTTTGAAAAAAAGAAAACATGATAAAACATTGAATCCAGATTTTGTTCATAAAAAATGTCCAGAACATATATTCGGTCATATTTTCTAGAGCCTGTATACAAAAAACGAATATATTGACCCCTTACTTTTCAACAAAAGTGTTTATATTATCTTTAAAACAGCCTGTAGAAACAGCCTCGTAATCATTTTTAACTCACTGCACCAGTTTCCATGTCTACCATACAATACTTTTTTTAAATTGTTTGATGCTAAGATTGCTTCCATCCTGCTATATGGATCCGAGTTGTGGGGACTTAGAATTATGTC